>CM035408.1:179018504-179143504 GCA_020310875.1 Ceratopteris richardii | reverse complement strand
TATATTGATGCCAACCACCATTCCATAGGAATGTGTTTCGATTTTGTTGATATATTTCAGTAGTGATGTGTGTGACTACACATTACGATTGTCGAGGCACTTTTTTCTCTCATTAGGAGATTTTTTTCCCAACTTGTATATACGCCAATAACCCTAACGGGTCACTTATGTTTGTACATTCACATGGTAATAGAGTTTGTATTATGGTGCTCTCAAAGCTGCTTCTTATTCCTTGTTTTGTTCATGTGCTTCCATCCTCAAAACTCTAATAATTGCACTTAAAGGACACAAACACCATAAAATATTTATCTGGCATTTCGTGGGACCTCACAATGTTTGCGGCATCGAGTTCGTAATTTTGTTGATACAAGGCAATATCAACCGAGCCAAACGAGTACAACTACCATATGCATCCGTCGCTTTACTATGCTACACACTTAATCCAACTCAGCAGTAAAAACATAAGAAATAGATGAAGAAGGAGAAAGAGAAATCGACATATTTCTTCTCCCATCATAGACAAAAAAATAGCGATGGTAAGTTCCCTTTCGAAAAACAAGTTGACATCTGATCTCTAAATCGAGTGCACCCAATTAGTCCCAACAAATTAAACCTTAAAGCTGTAATTGCATAGTGATGAATTTCAAATACAGAATGAGAATGACAAGCTATGTTAATCAAATAAAATCCAACTTAATATCAACTAAAACAATATGTTACGTTTAATAGTGCTCTTTCTCACCTAGAATGGAAGGTGGAGTGTGTGGTATTGTGAACTTTGTGTACTTAAATGTGGGTGTGTGTGTGTGTGTTTATATATGTACTATCACAAGCTTGTCTTTCAATGAGTATTCCAATAGGTTCATGTGAGGGGATACCTTTGCCACCAATTTGGGTCAAAACATTAATTGGTATGTATGCATGTACGTATGTGAGTGTGTGGTATTGTGAACTTTGTGTACTTAAATGTGGGTGTGTGTGTGTGTGTGTTTATATATGTACTATCACAAGCTTGTCTTTCAATGAGTATTCCAATAGGTTCATGTGAGGGGATACCTTTGCCACCAATTTGGGTCAAAACATTAATTGGTATGTATGCATGTACGTATGTAAGTATGTATGTAATGTATGTATGCATGCATATTGTATCTCACTGTGTTTTTGGCATATTTGCATTTGTAACATGATTTCATGTGTCAAAAACTAGTCCGTGCACAAAAAAGGCTGGTTGGGCCTTTCTCCTATTGAGGCAGAGGCAAAGGTTCGAACGCCCCCGATCAGTTGTTGGATAGTCTTATTGCTCCAAAGGCCACATTCAGACCAATTGTAATGCCTTCCAGCATCTTCTGTTTGTACTACCTTCGGACTTGTATGTCAAGTTACCCGTGCTTTGTGGGATACGGTGGGTCCCAAGCATACTAAACCCACCTTCAAAAAAAAAAGTCATGCATACATGCATTCAATAATACATGTATTCAATAATATGTATATCCATACATACATTCACGCACACATTCATGGATAGATTTTCACGCATACATACATTCCTACACATTCAAACATAAATCCCCATACGTGCAACATGCTTGTATGTATGTAGTTAGGTATGAGTATGTTCGTGTGTATGTCACACCTCCGGATGTGTCCATCTTATTTGATTTTAAAATTCAGAAAAAAAAAAAAAAGAGGAAGTCCATTATTGCATGAGAGGGCCTCCCCCAGAACAACTTTGTACCAGTCCGACAACGGATTCTTCTTGGCCATTTACATTATTCAACGAATAGTGAGCATGACAAGAAAGCATAAGCTCTTTATAGATTGACACAAAGAATAAAAATGATTGCCAGGGTGCTAAAACTCAAACGCATGCTTTGAAGTCCACCATGAAAATACATTTCCCTCCAATGTGCTAGTAATTTCCACTTGAAATACGATTCAGACAGAATACTAGTTTCTCCAGAATGTCATCAAAATGTGCCTGATATTCAATCTAAGCTAGAAATCCAATATATAACAAACAAGCATATCTATGCCGACTCCTTGAGGGAGACGAGGTATGTGAATTCGATGGGCATTTCACCTAGTGCAGGCAACTCTAAACCAAAAGCTCTAACAATTATTAATGGCCTTTACTCAACATCCCACAAGTGAGTTACCCACAATGTTAGAAAATAGCAAATAGAAATGCATGTAAACAATCTTTATTCTTTTAACATTCCCAAACAGGAGCTACGTATAACATATTCAAGTAACTATTTTCTGTGCACTTAAATCCACAATTTCTAGTAATGCTAACAAAAAGAAACAAAGCAAAGGATAGATTATGTGTATATAGATGTCACTCTCTTCATGTACAATGGTACCTATACATATACATAAAAACTATCTTTACGGATCCATCCTTTACCAAAAGATGCATTTGTAGCCTAAATCTAAAATTCCTGAACAAAATTATGCCATTCAATAATAGCTCCAAATTTGTAGCCTGATTCATAGCAGACTTTATAGCATATTGAAATCAGATCTTAAAGCATTGTGGAGTGGCATGTACATGGAGTAGCCTGATTCATTGTGGTGTATATACATGGAAGTTGATTTACAGATATTGCAACTATTGAGTACACATACAGGGATTCTAATGAAAGATTTGCTTATTTCAGCAACCATGTAGAAGATCTGTTCACCATCTGCAATCCTTCCCAAATATGTTAAGCAGAACCAAAACATGTGAGATCACCTTTCATAATTCAGAGATTTAGATATTTTCCTTTCCTGCCTCAATAGGTTCTCTCAACTGCATTTTTACGTAACATGTTCAACTTCCTGGATTATCACCCCAAAGTTCAAAATCCACAAACAAATGGAACCACTTACACTAAGTGACTCCACGACGGTCTGTCTCACCATAACATAAGGCAGTGAAATCAAGAACATAACACGTCCAACATCCTAGATTCTCTCCTGCAAGTTCAAAATCCAAAAATACATGGCACCTCTTACACTACCTGACTACACTTAGGACTAAGTACCTCAGCACAAGGCTGTGGAATTCGAAGGAGCACATTGATTATCTATGAGTTCAGAAATGTGCCTTCATGGCCATAGACAGAGCAGTCACACTTGCATGTAGTCTAGCACCTCTATCAACAAATTTAAAAATGCAGCCCTCAAAGGAGAAGGAGAATCAAAAATACAGAGAGCAGTCACACTTGCATGTAGTCTAGCACCTCTATCAACAAATTTAAAATACAGCCCTCAAAAATAAGAAGAATCAAAAATACAAGTAACAATGTAGAAACTGACAATCGTCAGAACTACGTGTTTTCTTATGTACTGAAGATTGAAAAGAAAGAGACATTCAAAGTCATTTGCTACAAAGGAAAAACCAAGAATGCAGACATAATCAGAAATTATACCAATTAATCAAGGAATGGCGAATTTCCTTGCCAGAGATGTAATATATCCAAAAAGAAAATAACATTAAAAGGGTCCAGACAGCTTGCTCTTATTTTGAGCTTGACTGGCCAGCAAGTTCAAACTATACAAAATAAGATGAAGGAATTTCAGTCCTCATCTCTAAGTCAATCATCCCAATGCATACTCCATTTGTGGATCCAGAGAGAGGAAAGCTCCAAAGTAAAACAAGAAATCTGTTACCTTATATACAGAAACTCACCTTTGGATAACCATGAATGAGATTACATATCAGTTATCCTCAGGTAAATGTTGACCAAACTTCACATGGCACTTGAAGTAGAAGTTGGACTCCCAAGAGGATAGGATGGGAATGAGTGAATACCACACACTCCTCTTGGATTTCCAACATTGCGTTCAATGTGCACATAACCTTCCATGCCCCAATCCTCAGTCCATGAGTTCTTCACAATCCAAAAATCTTTACCATGTTCAGATCCATAACCAACAGCCAGAACAGCATGATCAATATCATTGGGATCATCTGAGCAGCTACTGAAAACACCCTGATCCAGCAATAGGGAATGATTAAAAAACTACACCAGCTCAATATATCCTATAGAATGCTCCAAAAATGAATTACAACAATTATGATGATTGCACAAAGTTCAAGAGAACAGCATGGTTCATATCATTGGGATCGTCTGAGCAGATATTGAAAACACATATCAAAACCACCCTGAACAGCAACAGGGAATGATTAAAAATTACACTAGAACAATGTATCCTATTGGATGCTCCAGAAATTATTTACAAGAATCATAATTACTGCACAAAGTTAAAGTCCACAGACCCATATTGCATGGTACAAATATGCAACCTAACACATGCATCTCCATAAATGATTGATGTCTGAAACAAATGGATTAGAATTACCCCAGCATATAGTTGGAAGTCACGGGAGCCAGCATTGATAGCTACACTGACAGGCTGTTGAGCTACAGCACATGTCAAAGCTTCCTCGTTGTCAGGTTGCACATCTTCATAGCCATAAATTTTCACAACTTTCTTCATTTTCTGTCATCATTAAAAAAGAAGATGAATAAACCAAAGCTACAAGTAATGGACCAGGCCAAGAGATAACAATAGATTGAGACTTTCACTGTTTTCAATGTGGATATCTACCTTGAACAGCTTGCAGAACTTGGCTGAGCCTGTACCACTAACATAGGGGTAACCTGTTTCCGTATTGATGCCTCCATTCTTCATAACCCACTCAAAAGAGGGATCCATGAGACCACCATTGCACCCAAAGTTTGCATGGGCACAACTTACGAGTTCTTGCTCAGAAAGGCTCACAAGCTCACCAGTGGCAATTGCATGAGCACCTTCAATAGCACCAACTGTTGAAAATGCCCAGCAGCTTCCTGTCAAACATAAAAGTAGCATATTGCATCAGTGATCTGCACAAACACATAGACTTTGAATTCACTCAAATAAGAATTGGAAGGACAAAAACAGGAGATGATAAATCCTTTTTTTATTGAGTCAATCCTTTTCCATTTTCTAAATGTTAGCCACCATTTCTTACTCATGTATATTTTGATACAGGTCATTGCTCACACATTCTGAAATATCAACGATCTGGTTTATTCATTCTAAACCATTAAATCATACTTATTGCTTTACGGTGCCTATAATTAGAGACACCATAAATATGGCCCTAATATTATTTCTACAGGATTTAGAAAGTGAATTAAAATTTTTTCATATATAAAAAAATTATCCAGGATACAAAAGAGTGTCAAAATCTAGATGAAAGCATGGCCACTTGATCTTTACTGAAATTAATAGCCAGAGGATGTGAACCGCAAGTTTCACCAAAGAAACCACCAGACTGCACAATATTCTTTAAGCCAACAAGTAGCATAACTTTTGTGTAACGAAAACCCGACAAATAGGTGCATGATTCGTGCACAGAATCCCTCGACGAAAATTGGCTGCTGATAAAGCAGGAAGAATAATATTTGCACTCCGAAAACACAGTAGATTCGTTCCACTGATCAATACAGAACAATTATATTCCACGACACAACCCATTAAACATTCTGTACATTTCAATCCATGAATAGACCACATACAGCATGGGGTCTGTAAGCCGAAGAGTTAAGGGCTAAAGGGAACAGAAATCTTAGCGTCGAAAAACTAGTTGAACAATCATCATTCCCAAATCGCTCGAACCTATGATTAAAATTAAATTTTCCGCTCTTTACCGTTATTTAAACACACGCGAATCATGGAAATACTGAAAGAACCCTTTCATAACGTTCAAGGGGGCACGTACCACATTGTCCCTGATCTTTGACGTTAGTGACGGCACCTTTTTGCCTCCAATCAACAGATGTGGGCAAGGCGTGCTTATTACATGTAGATCTGACCATGCGAAGACGCCTCGGCTCCTTAGGAAGACGAAATCCAAGGTGGTGAGCACGAAATTCCTCAAGTGTAAGGTCAGCGAAACGAGTCAAGCCTAACTTGTGAGAGGCTTCACTGCCGTGATTATGGTTGTGAATGTAACGCAGATTGTCTTTGAAAACTTGGAATCGGCTATGCTTCTGCGAGGATCCATCGGCGGAAGTGTAATTCTTGGAGTGCTTTGAGATCCAGACCTCGAATAGCCGCAAAAGTCGGTCCTCCGAGGACAAATCATCGATATGATACTGGAGATGATGTGCAGATGCCACAGAAACCAGGAGAACGGATAAACAACCGAGCAACGCCAAGGCGACGGGACGCAAGGATACGGAGAACGCCATGACCACAGACGAGATGTAGGATGCGGACGAAGTATGAGTAGGCGAGCATATAAAAGCAAAGCGGAGAGGCGAATAATACGGATCGCTTTCCCTAATTTTAGGTCCAATCGTCTCGTTACACGTAGACACGGTCAAAACTTCAACGTGCAACTCAAAGTTAAGGTTCCGTCGAAAAAAACTGAAACGCAAGGTTCCGTGAGCCGGCGCCCTTCCTAGAGAAAAATAGCGCACGGCTCATATTCGAGTTCCACCAGGGGCTCTACTTATCCACCACATACACGACCACACCACATGGTTCCATACTTATCATAATAGGGGAAAGCTCTTGAACAATGAAAGAAAAGCACATTGTTCCACCTACAACAATGGAAAAGTTGGATTCCTCAACTTTTATAATCACAGCATAACACCACCAAAAAAAAATACTAAAAGTCTTTGGAAGTAGTATGTCTTGGTAGAGAGGGGGAATTCTGAACAAACCTGAAAGAAATGTAGGTCATTCAAAAATCAAGAGAGTGTAGTGGAGTTTTAAAAGACCTATATACATGTATTAGGATGTCCCTCCTTGTACTTGAGGGATCTAAATTGTTGGGGTGTCCCTCCTCCTACTTGAGAGATCTAAGTTGTGTGTTTGTAGATTAATTTTTTTTTTAATGAAGTTTCAAGTATGCATTTCCATGTGAAGTGTGCAATGAAGTGGTAAACACATTGGACCTTAGAGTGAAGGTTCAGGGTTCAATACTCGCAAATCACTTTAATGTTCATCCTTGAAATTGGAAGATAAAGAAAATGACTCGGGTTTGTGAGGTGCACTCTCTCATATCAATCCTCATGAAATAGTAGGCTGAAGGTCGAGCTTCAAAAAAAAAATCCCACAGCACACTAAAGTGGCAAAAAAGTATGTATGTCAAGAATCATTCGCACTTTGATTGTTGATAAAAAAAGGTTCATATCATAGCCCACTTACATTAGAAGTAGATTAATGTGTATTGAGGTATGTAATGAAAGTTATATGTAATCTTCATTCCATAATATAACTTTTCCATGTGGTTGTCCCATTTTTGTGCAACTTTCAATTTAGTATAGTATTTGTAATTCGAATTTGTTGATGGCTGTTTAGAAAGGGAGAAGTAGTTAGTGCATAGGATTAATAGATGAAGGTGAAGCGCAATCTAAATGTTGATACAGACAAATTTGTAAATTAACTCAGTTTGGTTTTGATGTGTGTCCATTGATTACCATTTAATCTTTTTGTCTCATGGTTCCTCATTGTGTTCGATAGCTGCAGCATACTTGCCACCAACAAGTAAATTTCATAAAGTAACAATGTAATATCATAATGTTTTTTATTTAATCATGGAGGCATATGAAGTGAGTTCTCTTAATTTGTGTTGATATGTTTTAGCAGTGATGTTTGTGAACACACTTAGGACTATCGTGGTACTTTTTTCCCTCTTTAAGAAGTATTTTTTTCCTTAGCTTGTATATACACTTATAACTCTAATGGTTCACTTATCTTTGTACATTCACTTATTGTATTCAATATTGTGATGTTCTCCAATCCTCTTCTTCTTCCTCCTACTATTCATGTGCTTTCACATACCTCAAACTCCAACAATTGGTATCAAAGTAGGTTGTCACTTCCTCTAGTATATAGTACATACCCCTATGATCATCACAATCTCAGAATCACACACAAATTGGTGAGCATACTCAGGGTGATAAGAAGTTCAAAAAAGCATCAATTTTTGGCATTGAAATTTTGACTTGAGCTCTATTTTTTGCCTCCGAATGCACCATCATAGTGACTATGTACGCGATTTTGTCCTTTTGTGCCAAACACATATACAATTTTTGATTGGCATGTACAAGTGCTTCAAATTCTGCTACAGGTCTCGTAGAGCTCGCTTAAGTATTTATGTTCAAATTTTTGAGATACAATCAATTCCCCAAATCAGGGTATTTAGTCACTCACCATGGATGAGACCAATGACGTATTTTGTATGTTGGTTGTAGAGGATAAGTTGGATGGTACTAATTACTCATTGTGGGCATATATGATGCATTATGTATTGATAGCAAAATGCATATGGAATATTGTGCAAGGTGTTGAAATTTGTCCTACTACCCCTGCAAATATAGTGATTGAAGGTGATGCATTTGGTGTTGAAGATGATGATCTTCGATTTTTGAGTCATGCTACGGTTCTTGTTGTAGCTACTATAGAGAAACTTCATTGGGATGGCAAAGATGCATAGGCACATATATTGATAGCTTTGTCTGTCAAACTTGCCACTATCCCTCGCATTCACTCATTCACAACAACAAAATATGCTTGGGATACTCTTACAACATTATACCAAGCAAGCAATGATGCTCATGTTGCTTACCTTTGAGAATAGTTGAAGAGTGAGCATATGATTCAATGGACAAATTCTTTATAAAGATCTATTGGTTTGTGTTGATGAAATCTTGCTAGATAGTTCACTTTGTGCAAGTTATTATTGGTTCTCATTAGAGTTTGAGTTCTCCTCTTCCATTGATGATGAACGGAAATCCAAATGCCTTAAACTTTGAGGAGTTAGTTTCTCTTTTGTTGTAGGAAGGTCGGTCTAAGCAGAACATGTCAATTATGTGTATTGCAAATCAAAGCTTTCTTAGCTAGACAGATAGACAAAAGTAAATGGAGCTCTTATATTGGTAAGCAAAATTTTGCAAATGCTAGAGAATCAAAGAAGAAAGACAAGGATGACAAGAAAACAAAAAAGCAAAAATATTTTTGCAAGTATTGTAAGGCAAATGATCATGTCCTAAAGAGTTGTCTTAAATTAGCTACCTTAAAAGAGGCAAAGACAGAATGGTTGTTGTAAAGACCTTTACACTTAAAGAAGTGTATGCTAATCTTGTTTAAAATGAAGAATGCGCATTTACTATTCATTATAGTTATGGCCCATCGGCCTTCTCCCACAGGGAATACTATCACATGTGCTAACAACTCCTCTTATCCTATCATGGGAGTGGGAAAGATCATTCTAACTACTACTGATGGTAGTTTTTTCACATTATGAGATGCCTTATTTGTGCTTGGGATGAAGACAAATATGTTATCTCATAACTTATTTAAGCATGATATGGATGGTCACCTCCGTAGTGTACACATCTCCTTAACATGGGCATTCTCATGGGTTGGTTTTGATCATTCTTTTGACCTTGTTGGTTTTGGAGACCTAGCTTTTTGGCCATTGTCTGCCAGATCCTGTTCATTATTCAATTGGGAAGATAGATTGCTAGAAGTATCCTCAAATTTATTGGGGGTTTGTGGAATCTTCAAATCACCAGCTAAGTTATCCTCCAAGTCTTTGCATTCTCGTACACATTCATTCAATGTTTGTAATCATTTCACATATGCTCAAGTCCTCAAATTTCCATTGGTCAAGCCATCCAAGAACAAGGATATCATTTTTTTTTTGTTAGACCTCTCAGGTGTGGGGCATCTATCCACATATTGATTAAACCACCTAGTAGTAGTCTCACATATTCATTAGGATCTTGTTTGGAACTATGGATAAGGGAAGAGGAATTGTGTTTGATCCCCTCTTTGTGAATTCTCCGATGAATTCTTCAAAGAATTGTTTTATATTGACAAAGAGGTTGGGATCCAAGGGTTGGAACCAAGTCAAAGAAGTTCCAATAAGTATGAGACCAAAAGACTCATATTGGATGAAAAATTCATCTACCTTTTCAGCACGCAATACTAGTTTAAAATCTGACATGTGATCATAAGGGTCTGTAGAACCATCATAGTGATTCCTTATGCACTTGGCTACCTGAATGGGTCCTAGTCTTCTACCCGCATCAGGAAGTCTAGGTATATATTGAACCATAGGATGCACACCTTGTCCTCTGCCTTGTGGGGGTCTTAAAGGAAAGGGTGGTCTATGTAGAGAGTACACATGCAGAAGCAAAATGAAAAGAAGAGTGTACTCACAAAAGAAAGAGTGTGAGAAACTCAAAGTGAGTAGACCAAGAAATGGATAAACTCACATGGATTAGAAATGAGCTTGCTAAGAGCATGGACTAAGCTCCTCAAGCTTCTAACCAAGTATAATGGGGGGAGAGGCCCTTCTTATATAGATTTATGAAGGGCTCTCCAAAGTACATCTCATAAGAGATAATTCCCCTCAAAGGAGGTCATTGATCCTAGAATAATGCCCAATTGAAGATGAGGGGAAATGTAAACCTTGGATGGTACGATAGGAGGTGTAATCATTTGAGGTATAAGCTGAGATTGTGTCTCTGATTCCTCATGCTCCAAAATTGTACCATGATTTGGAAAGTCATGTACAAAGAGAGCACGCTCCACATAGTGTGATTGTCCGAAGCTAGAATGATCCCCCTCTAAAGCGAAAATGGGAATATCCAAAAGGGATGAATAATTAGAGTATTCATCAAAGGTGCAGTATTTGGTTATTGTGACTGACTGACTCTTTGGGTTGTAGGGTTTGTATGCCCTTTGCCGATCATTGTAGCCGATGAAAACGTACTGCTTTGGCTGATCATCATCATGGCCTTGCACATAGGCATCACTACCAAAGATGCAAAAATAGCTCACACTTGGCTTCTTCTTAAAGTAAGCCTCAAATGGTGTTTGGTCCTTCAAGACATCTGAGAACCCACTATTTTGAATATGTACTGCTGTTTGTACTACTTCACCCCAAAACTTTAGTGGAAGTTGCTTTTGACTAAGCATAACCTTGGCCATCTGGGTCACACGACGAATCTTATGTAAGGTAATACATAGATGAGTATCTTGCATTGCTTTATACTTGATTCCATGTTGCTTCAAGTACTTGGAGAAGGTGTGATTGACAAAGCTACTGTCTCCATCAGATCAGAGGATGTTCAAAGAACTTGGAAAGTCTTCTTGAATTGTTTGTGTCCACTCCTTAAACTTGGAAAGGGCGTCCTCTTTATGTTTGAGTGAATAAACCCAGGTATATCTAGTGAAATCATCTACTATCAGGAAGAAGTAAACTAACCCACTGAGAGAGGGTGTATGCATAGGTCCACAAATATTAGCATGGAGTAATGCTAAGGGTTTAGATGTAGAAATGGATGCTTCTATAGGCAAAGGGGCAATCGTCTGCTTGTCACATGCTTAGCAATTCAATTCCACTTGTGCGATCCTAGGTAAACCCTTGACAAGATGATTGGAAGAGATCTTAGCTAAGCAAGAGATATTTCCAAATCTGCAATGCCACAAGATAAGACTTGAATCTTTGGCCAAAAAACTTGAAAGCTTGTAGAGACCTTTGTCATCAAAGTCTTGAGCTATCACTTCATTGGATTCAGGGTCAATGACTTGAACTTTGTTGTGATCGAATTGCACCGTCATGTTGCACTTTATAATGGCCTTTACTGAGAGAAGGTTCTTACAAAGGCTTGGTACATAAAGAACATCTTTGAGTGACTTAGTCTCACCTTCAGAGTTTGTGACTTGAACTTTGCCTCTTCCTTGGATTTCAATGCACTTGTTGTATCCAAGATAAGCTTGACCTTTGTGCTCTTCAAACTCATGAAAGTCATCTTTGTCATTGCACATATGTGATGAAGCACCACTATCAAAAATCCATTCTTTACTTGTAGTGGATGGTACAAGTGCCTTGTGTTCAGTTGTGAGAAAGAGATCTTCACTTGTGCAGTGAGAATGATGTTTAGTCTTTGGAGTAGTCTTAAACTTATCCTTGTTCTTATTCTTGAAGCAATATTTTTTGATGTGGCGAGGTTGCCACAAAAATTGCAAGTGAACTTCTTCTTGCGTTTTTCCTTTGATCATTGATCTCCTTTTTGTCCTTTATTCTTGTGGAAGGTGGCTTTAGCCTTCATGGCTATTTCTTGGGTAGCTTGGGTCTTTTGTCGAGAATCATGGAGAGGCAACAATCTTCTAACTTCTTCCCAAGTGAGTGCTTGACCTCTATTGTATAGAGTGGTCACAAAAGTCTCATAAGAATGAGGAAGCTTGTTAAGTAACCTAATGGCCATATCTTCACTTAAAATTTGTCATCCACAAAGTGCTAACTTGCATTGATAATCTTCAAATTGATCTATCACTTTTATGATGGTGTCTTGTGGACGTATAGTGAGATTGTGAAATTCAGCCTCTAGAGTATAAATCTTACAAGGTGTTTTATCTTCATAGATATTTGCGAGAATATCCCAAGCTTCTTTTGAAGTCTTACATGCAGTGATGTGACCCTTTGTCAGTTCATCACATGCAAGGAGAAGCTAGCTCACTTGTCTTATACATTCCATATATTCCAAGCTCCTAGATCGATTTCCTTATCGGGCTCTCGTTCGGTACCTTCAACGACCTCATACAACAAGTTTGTATAGAGATAGGCCCTAATTGTATCTTTCCATAGATTGTAATTTGTGCCATTTATCCTTTCATCTTTTGGCATGAATATTGGCATAAAGGAGGGTAAATATAATTGACTATAGGATGTTGCATTGGAAATCATTGACATTGTTGTCATTGAAGCGAAGTGAACACACTTGTGATAAAAATTATTTCACAAAATTGAGTTGGGGTAGGGGTGGAGGGCTTAGATTAGCCCTACACTTGCACCAAAAATGAAGTAGACACCTTGGAGATGGGGGGACTTAGAATAGACCTACAATGGATAATGCGAGAGAGATGAGTTGACACGAGAGAAGGGCTTGGAGTAGCCCTTTGCACACCAATTGAGCCTTAGAGTAGGCTTAGAAACTTTGAGAGAGCTTGTGGGTGGGCTTAGATTAGCCTCCAACCCATATATGTACACACAAAAGATCATCTTTTGACTATTTTTGTTGGCACTTAGTCCCAAAGGGTGGTTGCAACCTTTGGGAGAATACAAGAGTATTTCTTTACAAAATGGATACTTTGAGGATTGGAAGTGTTAATTGATATGAACAAGGTTGGAGGTGGATATCCTTAGACGCAAATAAGTGTGGGCTTCAAAAGATTTAAATTCATATCCACAAGAGGTATGCCAAAAAAAAATCGTGAGTCATATAGTATGGGGAAAATATTTGCATCACATATTTGAATGCCAATGACAAAATTCCAACGGCCCCACTATAATTCTAGATGACCCCACTATAAGTATATCATTGGGGAGTTGGGTGGGTAAAGTTAAAGGTAAGATGCTCACAAATAAGGATGAATTCAATTTTGTGTATCAGGTGGGACCCTTTGCAACTTCAATATCCCCTTTTATGGAGAGCACGCATCCACTGCTACTATCTACTAGATGGATTCAATTCAATGCATGTGTGAAAACATCATAGGTGATGTCATTGGGGGTCCCCATAGCAAATAATGCTAAATAGACACTGCATGAAACGTCTCGCTTTTTCGGGTGGTGGAGAAGAAAGAGGATGTGGACCATTTCTCTTTCAGTTTTTGCTACAAAGATGAATTGGGTGCCATCAGTGTCTGTGTGCACAGGACTACGTGCACTTCAACCAGTCCTTATGTGCATTCAGATGACCAGAGAACCGTTCTCTTTCTTTCTTTCTTTATCTCTCTCTCTCGTTTCCTCTCTCTTCATGAGAGATAGTGCAAGCTTTTCTCGTTTTTCTGTGTGACTAAGAAGAGGTAGAGTGGTGTAGGGCAGAGAAGATATGGCAGTGATTTGAGGCACAGAGTGTCATGGCAGAGGGATTAGGGCACGCCCTTTGCCTCCCTCTTTTCTCTCTCACTCTCTGTTAAGCTCTTGCCCTCGATGAATGATGCTTAATGTTTGCTAACAATCGGATGTTGCATAGACTAGGAGACCGAGAGTAGAGACATTCTCTCTCTTCTCTCTATCTCTCTCTAAGAATTTTTGGATGAAAGTAGGGCGTGGTTGTGCATTCCCCATTCTTCCATAATAAGGGAAGGTGTGTAGAGAGTGAGCATGATTGTTCTTTCTCAGAAACATGAATACACAGACATTACTCATATAGTGATGGCATCCCTCCTGGTAGGGCTTTCACATACAGAACCTGATTGTGCTTGTCATGCTATGATTCAAAGAGAGCATATTGAATCTCCCCCCTCTCTATCTTTGATGCACACAAAGAAGGGTGCAAGTGTATCATCTAAGATTGTTCTATCTGCATCAAGGTGTTATCAAGTTGTCCATCTCAGAGTAGATCGTTCTTGTGTTGTTTCTTTTGTGGTGACAGGAGTGGCACAAAGTGATGGCAAATGTATTAATCTAGCGTGAGCTGTTTGTCAGCTCAGAGGGATAGATGCAGGACGAAATAATAGGAAATGGTCTTCTTGAGCATTGATAGACAAAAGAGAAACCTAGCAATATGCTCAGAAACGGTCTTTAAGAAATGTAGAGGATTAAAAATGTGACGCATGTGTAGCAATATCCTTGTCGCTAGCATGATGACACCTCACGGTTATGCTGATGGATAGAAGCTCCAGCCCAAGCATCTGGAACTTCTATCCAATCAGGGAAGTAGGGAGAGAAAAACAGCCGTAGAACAATTGCAATGAATGCTAATGAGTAGATGTAGCTTCTTTACAAAAAACCCTTTGCAACCACTGAGGAGATAGTACCAAAACTTCTTCAAGAAAAAAGAAATGCGAACGAAGTGGTTATGAACACTTAACTAGCTTGAGATTCGCAACTAACTTCATAGAACAATGTTGGTAAACATCATCAACAAAGAGAAGCACTATCAACTCTACTATGAATGTCTTTCGTAATGACAAAAAAAATATCACACTCAATCAACAAAGAGGGTGGGAGGGAGGGGAAAATGGAATAAAAGGTGAACAAAATGATGATGAAGAAGAGTGGGAGGTGGGCAAATGGGCAAGATGAAACCCAAAAGAGTGTAAAGTGATGGCAAATGGCTTCTCCGAATGGGAGGAGAGCAAGACCACCAGACTCAAGCACCACCACCACCACCAAATGCACCACCAAAACCTCCACCTAGCACTCTGATACCATGTAGAGAGTACACGCGTGGAAGCAAAATGAAAAGAAGAGTGAACTCACAAAAGAAAGAGTGTGAGAGAATCAAAGTGAGTAGACCAAGAAATGGGTAGGCTCCTCAAGCCTCTAACCAAGTACAAATGGGGGGAGAGGCTCTCCTTAAATCTATTCATCATCTCATGTCCCAAGTGGGTATTTTGTATGGTGTTGGTACTTGGTGTAGTAAAGTGAATGTGTGGTCTGATTGGGACACTCTATTGACTACTTGACCTATGAATGGGTTCCCTTGACTTTCTTACTTCCCTTTAGGGTTTTGAGAGTTGGTTGCATGATCTGTGGGTGGGAATACTGGCAAACCTCAGTACTGTAGTCTAGAACTCTCCAAATCATTGATTTCCAATACCTACTAGCCCTAACTCCTCCACTCTTAACCTAATGCTAAAAACTTGTCACACACACATCGAGTGTATGAAGCAACAAGTGCAAGGAAATAATGACTTGCCAAGCTACCGAACTCACTTCTTCATGCTCATGACCTTCACAACAACACTTTAACCATCACATAGGCACCTTGATGTAAGCCCGACTCCCTAAAAATGGTGCCAAAAACATGTGCACCTAAGCTCACAATGTCTTAGGGATGTGATGAATGGGACTATATCTCTATCATCAAGCAAGTGCATATAGTGGTGGCATTGATACACTCATTTAATCATCAATCCATGAGTCTAACCCAATCAAGTGTATGAAAACATGTGCACATGTGACAGTTAATGTAGGGAAGGGACAAGTAATGCATGCAAACTAGGGGAATCTACCTCACATGACACCTCTTACACAATGATGTGTATCACGATACTAAGTGCAGTAGCATATACAAATCAAGTGATTTCTCTCAGCTCTGATATCCGAATGAAGTGCATAATGAAGTGGTAAACACATTGGACCTTAGAGTGAAGGTTCAGGGTTCAATACTCATAGATCACTTTAATGTTTGTTCTATTACACTTATGTGTTCCTCGAGTAGCTTTGATGTGAACCTTTTCCCTATACATGAGCGCTTTTTACTCTAGTGCTGGCTAGAGGTTTTTTTCCCATGTTACCACATACATGATTCACTCATATGTGGTGGTACTTTGTACTTATGGATATTATTCAGCTCTTACTTCAGTTCAGTTCATCATCAATAGAGAGAGCTATTCCAGCCATCCGTCTTCTCCGTGTGTCTTGCTGCGTTTGTGCTCCTTGTGTGTGCTTCTTGTGTGTCTCTCGCACTTCTACACACACCCAACAATGATACCAGAGCAGGTTAAGCTCCTTCTCAAGTTTTGGTTTTTCGTGTCGCGGTGTACGTGCACTTTTAACAGTGCAAATCAACTTTAGAGCATAGAATAGTGACTTTCAGTAGCCAAGAAACATTCTCACCAATTGCACTAGGGTTATGCCCCCATTTCAAAGTCATTCATGTAGTCATGATTGTTATCAAAGTGACAATTTATGAGCTGAAATTTCAACATTCATTTGAGCTTTCATCCAAGTAAATATTTTGTCACATTCTTGTTCTTTAGTAAAATGGCAAGCAGCAATGACTTGTTTGGCATGCTTCAAGATGAAGATAAGCTTGATGGGACCAACTATCCGATGTGGTCTTATATGATGATACATGTTGTCGCAAAACAACTTTGGAACATAGTGGCAGATGTAGATCGAAGACCTGCAGGTTCTTCTACTTCACAGTTGACTATCACAGTCTACTATCACAGATGGAGCTTCTTCTTCAAATACTGTGGTTTCTCCTTCTCCACCTACACAAGATCAGCTTAGGTGGGATGGGAAAGATGCTCAACCTCATGCATTGATTGCGCTTTCTGGGGAATTGTTATGCACCAAGCAAAGTATGTTGAAAAACTACTTCAGTAGTTTGACTTTGAGGATTGCAAGACAGTTTCCACACCATTTGAGACAGGATTTAGGTTCTCAATTGAGGATTCCAGTGATGCATTTGACACTTCTCTTTATCACCAAGCTGTGGGATGTCTTATATATGCATGCAACACAAGGATGGATATACAGTATGCATTTTCCAAGTTGAGTTGATTCATGTGTATCCCTAGCACTAAGCATTGGCAAGCGGTGAAACATATTTTTAGATATCTCAAAGTCACTTTGAAATTAGGTCTCTTTTATGGAAGAGATATTCAACTATGCTTGCATGCTTTTATAGATAGTGATGGGGCTGGTTGTTATGATACTAGCGTGTCCACTAGTGGTAATTGCTTTTTCCTTGGAGACTCATGCATATATTGGTTGATTAATAAGCAACATACAGTGGTGACATCAAGTTGTGAAGCTGAGTACATGGTAGTTTTCACATCTATAGTGGAGTGTATATGGCTGAGACACCTATTGATGGATCTTTGCATGGAGATTGATGTTGCTATGCATATTCTCATTGATAGTTAGAGTGCATTGGCTATTGCATGAAACCCAGCATTTCATGCATGGACCAAACATATTGAGGTGCATTATCACTATGTGAGAGAGCGCCTTCATGCCGGAGATATTGATTTGGTATATGTGCCTACACAAGATAATGTGGCATACATATTCACCAAAGCTCTTCCACAGGAAAAGTTTGAAGTTTTTTTCAAAGCTTTAGGCTTATTACCTTGTGGGGGCTGATCTGTCACTCCCTGTATGTGTTCACATCATTCCCTCGAGGGGGTTTTGTTAGACTTATGTGTTCCTCGAGTAGCTTTGATGTGAACCTTTTCCCTAAACATGGGCACTTTTTACTCTAGTGTTGGCTAGAGGTTTTTTCCCCATGTTACCACATACATGATTCACTCATATGTGGTGGTACTTTGTACTTAGGGATATTATTCAACTCTTACTTTAGTTCAGTTCATCATCAATAGAGAGAGATATTACAACCATCCATCTTCTCTGTGTGTCTTGCTGCATTTCTGCTCCTTTTGTGTGTGCTTCTTGTGTGTCTCTCGTACTTCTACACACATCCAACACATTCTTGAAAGTGGACCTTGAGTTTGTGAGGTGTTCTCTCTACTACGAAGCCTCGTGAAAGAGTAGGCCAAAGATCAAGCTTTCCAAAAAAAAAAAGATAAAGAAATCCCATATCACACTAAAGCGGAAAAAAAAGTATGTATGTCAAGAATCATTAGCACTTTCGTTGTTGATGAAAAAGGTTCACATCATAGCCCACTTGTTTCCTGTTACCTCTTCATTTTTCTCCATGATCATCATACACCTTGGTAGGCCCAAAGGCATCCTTCACCATCTCATCAAATAAATATGCTCAACATGAAACACACATAGAAAAAGGGTGGTCGTTGTCATAGTGGTAACAAAGTGATGAGGGAGAGCACATCCTCATTGCAAAAGGCATGTGTATTATTAAATTCATGTGTATTATTAAAGGGGAGAAGGGGAAATGGCGTTGATACCTTGATCACATAGGAAATTCCTTGCATTAGAAGTAGATTACTATGTATTGAGGTATGATGAAAGTTATATGTAATCTCCATTCCATAATAAGCTTTGTCTTTCCCATATGGTTGTCCCATTTCTACGCAACTTTCAATTTAGTATAGTATCTCTGCAAAAAAATTGTGTAATTCGAATTTGTTGATGGCTATTTAGAAAGGGAGAAGTAGTTAGTTTATGGTTTGATAAATATTATGCATAGGATTAATAGATTTGAAGCGCAATCTAAATGTTGATACAGACAAATTTTTTAATTAACTCTGTTTGGTTCTTATGTGTGTTCTTTGATTACCATTTAATCTTCTTGTCTCATGGTTCCTCATTGTCTTCTATAGTTGCAACATAGTTGCCACCAACAAGTAAGTTTCATAAAGTAACAATGTTATTCATAATCTTTTTAATTTAATCTTGGAGGCATATGAAGTCAGCTCTCTTAAAATTTGTGTTGATATGTTTCAATAGTGATGTTTGTGAACACTTAAGACTATCGTGGTACTTTTTTTCCTCTTTAAGAGGTATTTTCCCCTCAACTTGTATATACGCTTATAACTCTAATGGTTCACTTATCTTTGCACAATCATTTAGTACTATATTCAAGAGGACTTTTTCCCTTATCTTGTATATATGCTTATAACTCTAACTGTTCACTTATCTTTGCACATTCACTTAGTACTTATCTTCTTCCTCATGCTATTCATGTGCTTTCATGTACCTCAAACTCCAACAATTGGTACCAGAGTAGGTCGTCGTTTCCTCTAGGATATCATAGATACCCCTATGATCACTGTTGGAGTTCGAGGTCTGCGGGAGCATGCGAACAACACAAGGAAGAAGAAGAAGCTTGGAGCGCAACATAGAATACTGATTGTATTACCACTAGAATGTACAAACATAAGTGGCCCATTAGGGTTATAGGTGTATATACAAGTGGGGGAAAAAAACCTCCAAAAGAGGGAAAAAAGTGCCCTGGTAGTCCTAGTGTGAAGTTCACACACATCACTGCCTAAATATATCAACAAATCCCCCTTGGAATGATGTGGCGAACAAGGAGCTGGAACTCATATATGAGGAAGTGCCAAGCTATGTGGAATCAATCCCCAAAATGAAGTAAGCCCAAAGCTTTGCAGAAAGCTTCAAACTTCTCCCTAGGCAGAGCCTTTGTCAAAAGGTCTGCAATGTTCTCTTGTGTGGGCACATATGCCAAACTAGTCTCTCGAGTAGAGAACCTCTCACTAACATAATGATAGTGCACCTCAATGTGCTTAGTGTGAGCATGGAACACAAGGTTCCTTGCAACTGCCAATGCGCTCTGACTGTCACTCGAGATGGTGGTGGCAGAAGACTGACCAACACCCAAATCAACCATAAGGTGTCTAAGCCGCACACACTCAACAATCGCTATGAAAGCTTCCCTAATCAGCCTCACAATTGGAAGTGGCCATAGTAGGTTGCTTCTTGCTCAACCAAGATATGCATGAGCTACCAAGCATGAAGCAAAAACCACTAGTGGACACATGAGTGTCATAACAACCAACCCAGTCAAAGTAAAAAAAAGCATGTAAATCTAGTAGTAGTGTTCCCCTTGGGATAAAACAATCCAAGTATCCGGGTACCTTTCAAGTAGCGAAAGATGCGCTTAACTGCCTACCAATGCTTGACACCTCGACAATGCATAAACCTATTCATTTGTGAGACAACAAACTGAATATCTAGCCATGTAATGCATAAGTAAATCAAGCATCTAACAATGTGCTAATAGATAACGACATCAAATGCATCTCCAGCATCATGAAGACTTAACTGTAAACCTCTCTCCATAGGAGTGGAAATGGGTTTACAGTCTTCAAGGCTAAAATTCTGCAATAATGTGTCAATATATTTTGTTTGACCTAAAGCTATTCTGCCATCAACTTGCATAAATTGAATGCCCAAACAATGATGCAAATGCCCCAAAGCTGACATCTCAAATGAGGCATGCAGATCAGCCTTAAAATCAACAATATGCTTCTCATGAGGAGTAGTGAGCAGCATGTCATCAACATACATAACACTGATCAGAAGCACATCATTTGCACACTTAACATATAAGGTGCTATGAGTTGGACTATTCTCAAAACCATGTGCAATCAAATAGGCATGTATCTTTTCATACCAACCACATGGTGCTTGCTTCAAACCATATAATGTTTTTTTCAATCTGCACACTTGGTTTTCATGCCCTTTCTACACAAAGCCATGAGGCTAAAAAAATACACTTCTTCATGCAAGTCACCATTCAAAAATGAAGTTTTAATTTCCAACTAATGTACATTCCAACCATGATGAGTTGTGAGTCCATACATGCTATGAACAATAGTCATTTGTCAACTAGGAGCAAAGGTCTCATCAAAATCAATGCCTCTTTCTTGAGCATCACCCTTTGCAACAAGCCTAGCCTTATACCTATCAACTTTTCCATCAGGCTTACACTTCAGCTTGTATACCCACTTAGTGCCAATGGCCTTCTTGCCAGGAGGCAAGTCACATAAGGATGAGGTACCATTTTTCATGATAGCATCATAGTCTGATTGCATAACAGCCATCCAATTTTCAAAATGTTGTGCTTCCTCAAACGAAATAGGCTCATTCTCATCATAGAGACTAGAATCAGCCATAGCGTAGCAATCTGATGTAAAAGAAGCACTATGAGAGCTAGAACGAGTATGATATGATAGGTGTGCATCTAACTTGCTATCACACAAAGTCTACACCAGTCATTTCGGCATAGTTTTTGCCTCATCAATATCGGCTCTCTCATCAACAAGTGCATCATGTAAATATGCATCAGAAATGGAACGATTTGTATCATCACATGAAACCTATAAAGGCTAAGAAGTTGCCTCATTAGGACCAGCACTAGACTATCCACCTATAAAAAGAGGCAGCAAAGTGTCATACACATCTTTAGAGCTAAGTGATGTCTCCTTAATACATGAAAATAATGGCTGAAGAAAAGCTTCCATAAAAACATCACGACGAACCAAAATGTGTTTAGTCTGTGGATGATACAAACAATAGCTTTTGCTTTCAAAACTGTACCCAACAGAGATACATTTCACTACTTTATCATCCAATTTCCTACATTGTTATTCAGGCACTAATGCATATGTGAGACAAACATAAACACGCAGGTGAGCAATAGATAGCTTGCGAACATGTCAAGCCTCATATGGAGTGATAAACTATAATGCTTTAGTGGGACACCTGCTAAGTACATATGCTACACACATGATAGCCTCAAGCCAGAAATTATGTGGTAAAGCCTGAGTCTTGACTATACACCTCGCCATCTCCATGAGTGACCTGTTCTTCCATTCAGCAACTCCATTTTGTTGAGGTGTATACAACACTGTACACTGATGTTTCATCCCACGTTCAACCAAAAATGCATTAAAGTTAGAAGCCATATATTCCCCCCTCGATCAAAATGGAGGGTGCCCATTTTACATGCTGATAGATTTTCAGCCAAAACTAGAAACTGTTTGAAGCACATAAACACTTCAGACTTTGCTTTAATGGATATACCCATGCATGCCTAGAAAAATCATCGATGAAAGTCACAAAGTAAAGATAGTTCCGAAAAGGGGGTGTGTGCATAGGACCACGTTTTGAGAAGCTAGAACTGAACCATCTTTTGGGAATGAGTAATGCTGCATTTTGCCCAAAATACAACCTTCACATACATGTTTACCAGGTGCCTCAAGTTTGGGCAAAGAGGACACCATTTCAGATTCCTATAGGTGTAGCAAACTAGAAAAATTTAGATGACCAAAGCGTGCATGCCAAAGCTTTGCATCTGACAAAGCCTGAGAATTATGTACTGCACATGCTCAATAATTCACAATTTTTTCATAGTCTATGAGCTTATATTGCCTAGGACATAAATGCTAGAAGCAATAATGACATCACCATTTGATAGATCATGAACTATAAATTTGTCATCAACAAATTTCACAATATAGTCAATCTTGGCTAAAGGTAAAACTGATAACAGATTCTTCTTGATCCCTGGCACAAATAATGCATCTAACAATGTAAAAGAACTACCATCAATAGTAGTCAGAATGATGTTACCAACTCCCGTAACAGGATAAGAGGAGTTTCTAGTGCATGTGATAGTATTCCATGTAGGGGTAGGCTCAAGTGAAGTGAAGAAACTGCACTGCAAGGTAATATGTTTGGTTGCCCCACTATCAAATGTACCAAACATCTGAGTCTACTACAAACATACATTGTTCATGTGAAGATGGGTCAAAACTGCAAACAATGGTAAATGTCCATTCTTCATTTTTCACAAGATTAGCAAACCCTATTTTGGTTGTAGAGGCCTTTGCAACAACCATTCCAACCTCTTTCTTGCGTGCCTCTATAACAACAAGTTTTGGATAGCTCTTTATGACATGATCATTTCCTTTTCAATATTTGCAAAACAATTTCTGTTTTTTTGTTTTCTTTTTGTCTCTATCTTCCTTCTTTGATTACGCAGAATTAGCAGATTTTTGCTTAATAGTAGAAGAGGTCCATTTACTTTTGCCCTTTTGACTAGCCAAGAAAGCTTGATCTGCAACATGCATAATGGACCTATTCTGCCTAGAATCTTCCTGCAATAGAACATAGACTAACTCCTCAAATGTTAAGGCATTTGGATTGCCTTTCATTGTCAAACGAAGAGTAGAAGAAAAACTCTGATATAAATTGGGAAGACCATTTAGAACAGTTTGCACAAGTGAATTGTCAAGCAAGACTTCATTAGTAGAAATCAAATTTTCTTTCAAATCTTTGATCTTTGTTAGAAAATTGTCCATGGAATCACCTTCATTCATGTGCTCACTCTCTAACTGTTTTCGGAGGTTATTAGCAACATGAGCCTTATCCCTTGCTTGGTATAAAGTGGTAAGTGTATCCAAGCATCCTTAGCTATCCTACAAGAGTGAATGTGAGGAATAATAGAACGTTTGTCAAACAAGGCTATCAATGTATGTGCGTGAGCATCTCTACCATCCCAATGGATTTGCTCTATAGTAGGTGCAACAAGAACTAGAGCACAAACATGAACATGAAGAATATCATCATCTTCAATGCCATCTGCATCACCTTCAACAACTATCTTTGTAGGTGTAATAGAATGTTTTTAAACACCCTGCACAATATTCCATAGTCCTTTTGCAACCAATACATGACACATCATAAAAGCCCATAATGGGTAATTGGTACTGTCCAACTTATCCTCAACAACCAACATATGGAATACATCACTGCTTTCAGCCATGGCCAGTGACTAAAATACCCTGATGCAAAAAAAATTATATCTCAAAAAGTTGAACAAAATTACCCTATTGAATTCTGCTAAACCTATAGCAGATTTTGAGGTGCTTATATTGGCAAACCAAAACCTGTATATATCTTTGGCACAAAATAATGAAATTGCTTGCACAAGCTCTGTGATAGTGCATTTGGAGGCTGAAACGAGCTTCTAATGACCCTGAGTATGCTCACCAAATTTTGTGTGATTCTAAGACTGTGATTGGAGGGGTGTCGAGATGCCATAGATGAAGTGGTGACCCAGTCTGATACCAATTGTCAAAGCTTGAGGTCTTCGAAAGCACGCGGACAACACAAGGAAGAATAAGAAGCTTGGAACACAACATGCAATACTGAAATTATTACCACTAGAATGTACAAAGATAAGTGACATGTTAGGGTCATAGGCGTATATACAAGCTGGGGGAAAAAACCTCCTAAAGAGGCAAAAAGTGCCCCTGTGGTCCTAGTGTGTTCACACACATAACTTCCTAAATATATCAATAATCACAATCTCAATATCACACAAAAATTGGTGAAGATACTCTAGGTGATAGGAAGTTTAGAAAAACATCAATTTTTCTCATTGAAAATTTGATTTGAGCTCATTTTTTGGCCTTCGAATGCACTATCATGGCGATTATCATTTTTTTGCATATGTGCTAAACACATATGCAATTTTTGGTTGTCCAGTACAAGCACTTCAAAGTCTGCTACAGATCTCGTAGAGCTCGATTAAGTATTTATGTTCAAATTTCTTAGATATAATCAATTACCCAAATCAGGGTATTTAGTCACTCACCATGGTTGAAACCAGTGATGTATTTAATTACTCATTGTGGGCACATATGATGCATTATGTATTGGTAGCAAAATGCATATGGGATATTGTGCAAGGTGTTGAAAAATGTCCCACTACACCTACAAATATAGTGATTGAAGGTAATGCATTTGGTGTTGAAGATGATGATCTTCAATCTTTGAGTCGTGTTACGGTCATTGCAGCTACTATAGAGCAACTTCATTGGGATGGAAAAGATGCACATGCACATATATTGATAGCTTTGTCTGTCAAACATGCCATTATCCCTCACATTCACTTGTGCATGACAACAAAAGATGCTTGGGATACTCTTACAACAATATACAAAGCAAGAACTGATGCTCATGTTGCTTACCTTTGAAAATAGTTGGAAAGTGAGCATATGATTCAATGGACAAATTCTTTATAAAGATCTGTTGATTTGTGTCGATGAAATCTTGCTAGATAGACCACTTTGTGCAAATTATTCTTGATTCTTATTAGATTTTTGGTTCTGCTCTTCCATTGATGATGAAAGGAAATCCGAATGCCTTAAACTTTGAGGAGTCTCTATTTTGGTGTAGGAAGGTTGGTCTAGGTAGAATGTGTAAATCATGTGTGTTGCAAATCAAAGATTTCTTAGCTAGAGAGAAAGACAAAAGTAAATGGAGATCTTCTACTAGTAAGCAAAAATTTGCTAATGCTACATAATCAAAGAAGAAAGATAAGGATGACAAGAAAACATAAGAGCAAAAATAGTTTTGCAAGTATTGTGAGGAAAATGATCATGTCATAAAGAGTTGTCTTAAATTGGCTACAAAAGAGGCAAAGAAGGAATGGTTGTTGCAAAGACCTCTACACTTAAAGAAGCTTCTACTAATCTTGTTTAAAATGAAGAATCAGTATTTACTGCTTATTGCAGCTATGACCCATCTTTTCATGAGCAATGTATGTCTACAATAGACTCAGATGTTTGGTACTTTGATAATGGTGCAACTAAACATATTACCTCACAATGTAGTTCCTTCACCTCACTTGAGCCTTCTCTACAGGGAATACTATCACATGTGCTAACAACTCCTCTTATCCTATCATTCAAGTGGGAAAGATCATCTTGATTACTAAAGATTGTAGTTCGTTCACATTGTCAGATGCCTTATTTGTGCTTGGAATCAAGAAAAATATGCAGCTCATGCCTTATTTGAGCATGAGATGAATGGTCACCTCCGCAATGTACACATCTCCTTAACATGAGCATTCTCATGGGTTGGCTTTGACAATTCTCTTGACCTTGTTGGTTTTGGACACCTAGCTTTTTGGCCACTAAGTTTGCCAGTTCCTCTACATTGTTCGATTGGGAAGATACATTGCCAGAAGTATCCTCAGATTTATTGGGGTTTTGTGGAATCTTCAAATCATCAGCTAAGTTATCCTCCAAGTCTTTGCATTCTCATAGACATTCATCATTGTTTGTAATCATTTCACATATAGTCCGGTCCTCAAATTTCCATTGGTTAGGCCATCCAAGAACAAGGACCCTGATCAATCCATTGGACTAGAGCGCCCAGCTGTCAAGTTCAAAAACGGAGCGTACTTAGACAAGGAAGGGACAATATATGTAGTCACTAGTCATCCAGATAGGACTGATGAATTTGGAAATGAGATCCCAGGAACGGACTTAGGTGACTTAGAGCAAGGAAGCATGGGTGAAGAACCAAGGACCCCCCGAGGCAAATCTGTTCTCACTAGGATTATCACACCAGAGTGGATTCCCCAAGATAATAAGAGCATAGATCTACTTCTGAACCGAGAAACTGACGAAGCCTTTTGGAGGTATAAATCTGATCGGCCAATTGATATAGGAACAATCATGATCTATGAGTTTAAGGATCCTGATAGCCCAGGCAGAGTGACCTACTTAGATCACGCTTCAGAGAGGATCTTTGTGGTGACAGAAAATGATAGGCATGCTTACACTTGGAAAGGTGAAATTATTTTCCCCCAACCAAGATCAAATGTGTCCTATGGTCACCCTGGAGCGGGAACATCCCAAGCTCATGGAACTCAAAGAGACAGAAGTAGAGATAGGCCAGAAGTAAGCTTTGCTAACCCAGGGGGCAGAGAAAGAACGAGGATGGAAACAAATAGAGTAGAGCCTGAGGTACATAGAGCCCCAAGAAATCAAAGGAATATGGAAGACTTCCCTCTACCACGACCTAGAGAACACATCAGGATTTTGAGACCGACTCAGTTAGTCAAGTCCATGAAAAATTACTTCGATGGCACAGGAGACCCATACGATCATGTGGCAGAGTTTAGGCAAGTCTTGAGAGCAGAACAAGTGGAGGACCTATTCACACAATATAATGCCTTTGGTCTAACCCTTAGGAACACAGCCCTTACGTGGTTCCAACCATTGAATGAGAGAGAGTTTAGGAGCATAGACCAACTCCTGGAGGCTTTCATTATTGAATTCTCTAAGAGTGGCATAAGACATAATACCTCCTCATTGATTCACAGCTTCAAGCAAACCCCTCAAGAGACCGTGAGACTTGTAGGAAGAAGATTTAGGCAATATCTTGAAAGATGCCCTGTTTCGGAGCTCCCCACACCAGCTAAGCAAGTGGCTTTATTCTTGGATGGATTGCTGAGTACAAAGTTAAGATCCTATGTGTACTTGAAGGACCCTAGGACCATAGAAGAGTGTGTACGCATGTGCATTGACATCGAGGATAACCTAGGGGAGGAGTTAGAGCTTTCCAAAATATACAAAGATTCTGATAGTGCCTCTAGCCTCTCTTCCACGCAATCCACATCAATTGAGGAACTCGCTGAGAAAGTGGCACAAAAACTAGGCGTCTCTAGCAAACAAATCCCAAGGTTTGCCCCTGTGCAAAGATGCTATACTTGTGGTGGCAACTACATGGCGAATGTATGTCCCATTATGGCCCAACCCCAAGTAAATCCTAGTAGCCAATACTGCACCATAGAACGGAGATACACAAATCACACAGCACAAGACTGCCCATACAACAAGCAAGCAGTTAGGCAAACCTACCCTCAGACATACCCTCAACAAGGAAGATATCAGAACCAATATCCACCACAACAGTATGCTAGGCCTCAACAAACCTACCAACCACAATATCAAGCCCAGCAAAGGCCTCAGCCTGTGTTAGCCCAACAACCTCCAGCTCCATCCAACGTGATCCCTGTAAAGTATGCAGCTGCAGAAGAAAACCTGAATAGAGCTATAGTCCCCGTAACACCATTGCTTTCAGAAAGTGATCCCAGTGACCATAGCTTCGATTCTACACATGTTGATAGTCCCTAGGCTTACTACATGCAGTCTCCTGAACATGGTGAGTCTTACTATAGTGAAGAGCCAAATGAACCTAGTAGGGAGTCAGATTACACAAACGTCATGTATGCAAACCCCAACCCTAGGCCTCAACCTAGGCAAGTAAGACCCCCATTCCCTAAAGGACCATGCTACAGATGTCAGGGAGATCATCTCATTCGTGATTGTCCCTTGCCTCCACCTCCACAACCCCAATCAGTGACGATCCAGGGCTATTGCCAGGAATGTGGAAAGGAGCATCTCTTACGAGATTGTCCAAAGAATCCCAGCAATATGCCAAAAATAACTCACATTAATGTTATTGGGTTAGTTGTAGACTCCACAGGAAGTGTGATGTCCACAACACCAGTGCAAGTGATCACTAGAGCTCAAGCATTGCAGCAAAACCAAGGGGTAGGCCAAGAAAAGAGCCCAGATGTTAGTGAAACAGAGAGCATGACAAAGAAGAGGACTAGAGCTTGGAGAGATAGTCGTGAAAGAATGAAAAGGCAATGGGCAAAAAAGATGAGTGAACTCGAGGAAAGCCTCAGAGAAACAAAGGCCAGGATAACTGAACTCACATCTCAAACTCCCTCTCACACTACCCCACCTCCACCATTCCCAACTCCATCCGACCCGCCACCTTCCAACCCGCCTCACCTAATTCCACCACCCCCTAGAGTAGGATCAGTCCTAGCAGATCCCACTCCCGAAGACCTTAATATGATGCTTAAAGCATATCAGGCCAGAATCCAAGAAGGGCCAAACGTAATTGATCATGAAAAGTGTTACCCTAGAGCAGAACTAGAGCTAGAACGAACCAAAATTTGTGCTAAGATGGTGGAATTGGCTCAGACCATGTTTGAAGCCAGTCGCCTATTTAACATCTCTAGTTCAGCGAAGACACAATTGCACTTTGATGGATTGTTAGAAAGAATAGAGAAGCTAATTGCACAATCAGAAAAGGAACCTGCCTCTCAACATAAGGACAAGACAAGTGAAAGAGCAGGTCTTCCTGCCCAGGAAGCATATGTGCCTGAAGCTTATGTGCCTAACTCTACGGAGGCAGACACATCATCTTCTATGAATCGATTCACACCAGAATTCCTACGAGAGATTAAAGAAGACAAATGGGCTAAAGAAAGTGAAGTACTTCCTCCCATTGAACTGGTGGATGATGCACACGACCAATTCCCACAAGACATCCCATCCATTTATGAGGAGCAGGAGAGCACCCACTCTCAGGAAAGACTAGACTTTGAGTCTAACTCTCTACAAGAATTACCCCACTTCACAGGCCCATGGGAAGCTAAGTCTACTTGTGTGAGAGCACCCACGGTCATGGTAAGAAATGAGGACTCAGTCTTACCTAGGAACACAGAGGTAGTGAAAAACACTAAAGTGCAGTGCAATCTCAAGTTAGAAGAGCTACTCAAGGTTAGACCTGAATTATGGGAACATGTCGCCAAACAAGTACCAGCGATAGTGAAACCTCATTCCCAGGTAGGATCACATAGGACAGTGCCAGAGATACCCTTGGATAAGATAGGAGACATGTGTGAAGGTGAAGAAGGGAACACCTATCTTCCCATTACCTACCAGGGGTACACCACCAAGGCAATTTTGGACTCAGGTGCAGGAGTTGCAATTGCCACCACTTCCTTATGGAAGCGTTGGGGCAAGCCAGCACTCAGGCCAACGAGAATGAAATTGCAGATGGTCGATGGTCATATTGAGAGGCCCTTAGGATTGCTAGAAGGAATAACTCTCACCACCTGTGGTGTCGAGTTTGAGCATACATTTGCTATATGTGATTTTAGCAAGAACCATGCCTATGAAATGATCTTGGGACGACCTTTTATGCGACAATTGCAAGTGGTACAGGATTGGGGAACCAATTCTTTGTACCTGCAACACTTAGGTGTTACGACCAAAGTGAATCTCAAAGATTACTCTCATAGAGATGTCCCCCCTATCCAATGGAATCCCATCCATAGAGCCAAAGATGATACGAAATCTGTGCATTCCATAGGATCAGGATCCTCAAGGATGCATGAAGACACCCACTTATGGATGTGCAAAGTAGCAGTAGAAGAAGAGAAGAGAGAAGAAGCCAGAGAGATAGGTGCAAAAGAAACACATAGATCAATTCAAGACCCAGCCTATGCGCCTGTAGTTTTTCCTGACGAAGAGTTTGAACCCCACGGCTGGGCAGAAATCCTAGCAACAATGGATGTAGCCATCAATGAAGAACAATGGACACCTCACTGTGATGAAGATGGCTATGACATTTCAGTCTTCTCCATAGAGACAATCATGGGAGAGGCGATGTTAGAAGAGTGCAAACCTAGCCCTGATGCATTTGAGGATGCAAGTGACTCCGATCTAGAGTCAATCATTATGGACCCACCTTTTGCATCAGATGAAGAATACTTCTATGAAGTAGAATTTCAACCCCAGAGGCACGGAGAGCTTACAAACGACGTAAGGCTAGCCACACATGTAACCCCTAAGGAAGAAGGAAAGAAAAGGAAGAAGGAAGAAGTCACACAAGAAGAGGAGGAATCTTTGTTTGAGGTCCCAGAAAATTTTAAGAAGTATGAGATAGATGACAGGAGAGTCATGATCAGAATGCCTAAATGAGAGGCACAATCAGGAGAGGCCTATGCTAACAAAGAAACCACAAAGAAAATTGTGGTAGCCATGGAAGAAGGAGAAGAGAGATGCACTTACATAGGACATGACCTGACGGAAGAAGAAGAGCAAGAATTGATAGCCTTGCTAAGAGAATACAAAGATGTGTTCGCTTGGAGTTACAAGGACTTGAAAGGTGTGGACCCTGACATATGCTCACACACCATCCCCATGACCTCAGATGCCAAACCCTCTAAGCAAAAGCCATATACATACAATGATAATTACGCTGCCAAGGTCAAAGAGGAGATAGATAGGCTGGTTGAAGCTGGATTTATCTATGAAATTGAGCACACTGAATGGGTATCCCCCATTGTAGTGGTGCCCAAAAAGAATGGTAAATTACGTGTATGCAATAACTTAAAGAAGGTCAATGCAGCCACAATTCGAGATAACTATCCGCTTCCCATCACAGAACATCTCTTAGAAAGAGTAGCAGGCAAGGAAGTGTACAGCTTCCTTGATGGATTTTCGGGCTACAATCAAGTAGCATAGCTCCAGAGGATCAGCATAAGACAGCTTTTGCCACAGAATGGGGCATATTCGCCTTTCGGGTAATGCCATTTGGGCTTACCAATGCACCAGCAACCTTCCAAAGGCTGATGTGCCATGTATTTAAGGAGTTCCTGAGGAAGAATTTAGAAGTCTATGTTGATGATCTTTGTGCTCATTCCAACATCAGACAAACCCATATTCCTGAACTGAGACAAATCTTTGACAAATGTAGAGAATATCAAGTCTGCCTAAACCCAGAAAAGTGCGTTTTCATGGTCAGGCAAGGTAAGATTTTAGGACACATAGTGTCAAAGAATGGCATATCCACCGATGAAGAGAAAGTAAGAGCCATAGCCGAGTTACCGAGGCCAAAGAACGTCAAGGAAGTACAGGCCTTCATGGGGCATTGTGGTTACTACCGCCGGTTCATTCACATGTATGCTGTCATTGCAAAGCCCATGTATGGACTTCTGACTAACTTTGAGTGGACTGATGAATGTGAGAATTCCTTCCAGGAGCTTAAACGAAGATTATGTTCAGCACCAATCTTGACCACACCAGATTGGAACAAGCCATTCCATGTTCATGTGGATGCATCCAATTACGCTATTGGATGTGTACTCGCACAACCTACTGGTGAAGGTAATATGGATCTTCCAATTGCCTATGCTTGTAGACAATTGAATGCAGCTGAACGAAATTATACAACCACCGAACGAGAAGGATTAAGCATGGTATATGCAGTTAAGAAATTTAGACACTATTTGCTTGCAAACAAGTTTAAATTTTTTACTGACCACCAAGCATTGTTATATCTTGTGAACAAGCCATGCAATACAGGAAGATTAGTAAGATGGTTTCTCTTACTAATGGAATATGATTTCGAGGTTGTGGTAAGGAAAGGGAGGACTCATTTGAGAGCGGATCATCTCTCTAGGCTCACATCTGGAGAAGCCCCACAAGGAGTGTCAGATGACCTTCCTGATGCTTACTTGTTTAATTTGGAAGTGGTGCCGCAGTGGGCTAAGCCATTAGTGCCAGTATTGACGTACGGGCCTAACCACCCAGTAATAGCCACACATGATAGACAGGTAGTAAAAGCCCAAAAGTACCACATCATGGCTGGAAGTATGTACAAGCACACAGATCAAGGGATCTTAGCTTGTTGTGTAGAAGAAGACGAGTATGCAAAGTGGTTGCAATTAGCACATGTAGGTGCCTTAGAGCAACACTACTCAAAGCGACGAACCCTACAGACACTACGGAGACTCGGAGTGCATTGGCCGACTATGGAAGCTGATGTCCAAAAGTTGTGCAAGGAATGCCCAATCTATTGCACAAAACCACGTGTGGAACATGCCACTCTTTATCAAGTGTCCATAGTGCCGGATTGGAGTGAACCACTAGTATCCTTTCTGAGGACGAAAACATTCCCTCCAGACATGACTCTGGCTAGGAAAAGGAGTTTAGAACAAGAAGCCTAGGATTACTCACTCATTGGTGATAATCTATACAAACGTGGTAAAGACGGTTACCTGAGACTATGTGTCCATGAGAGTGAATATCTCAAGATCTTGGACACTACTCACCAAGGTGTAGCAGGAGGACACTTTGGACCAGATCGGGTGATCAAGGCAATACTATTTGCGGGCTTCTGGTGGCCGACCCTTCACATGGATGCACATACCTATGTGAAACGATGTGATGTCTGTCAGAGAACTCAATATCCTATACGTAAAGATGAGATGCCACTGAAACCTATGATGGGTGGACGTGCATTCTCTAAGTGGGGAATAGACTTCATAGGTCCTATTAATCCCCCAGCTAAGGGTTCCCATGCAGAATATATCATTGTTGCGACATACTATCTAACAAAGTGGGTAGAGTAAAAGCCACAACGAAGAACGATGCTCAAACAACTGCTAAATTCTTGTTTGAGCATGTATTCACAAGATACGGGCTACCTATAGAGCTAGTCAGTGATAGAGGCACTCACTTCTTGAATGAAGTTATTGAAAATCTGCTCCAAGAGTTCTTGGTAGTACATAAAAAGTCTGCCCCCTATCACCCTCAAGCAAATGGCCAGGCTGAGAGCACCAACAAGATTCTGTGCAATGTGTTGACGAAATTAGTGAACAATAAACGCTCTGATTGGGACAAACAGCTACACCATGCTGTTTGGGCATACCGAGTCGCCTACAAAACGGTACTCCAATCCACCCCCTTTCAGATGGTATTTGGCCAAAATGCAGTGCTACCATTGGACTTCTTAATACCTACACTGAAAGTAGCACAAGAGCATGAATGGACGGGTCATGAACTCTCCTCTAGACTTTTTGACCTTGAACGATTAGGAGAAACAAGACTGAGGGCGGCAACAAGGATATATGCAGCTAAGAAACGACAGAAGGCATATTTTGATGCCCATATTAAGGATAAAGGCTTGAAAGCAGGAGATCTGGTACTAGTCTACACTTTGAAACAACCTGCGAGGAAACTAGAGAAAAGAGGTTACGGACCCATGATAATTAATAGGATCTCAACGAGTGGAACAGTACAGCTGGCCACCTTAGAAGGTGATGTTCTTCCAAGCTACATTAGTGGATGCAGGGTCAAGTTGTATCAGGAACCACTCACAGAGGAAATGCTAAGTCGACTCAACACTGCTAAGAAACGCAAAGAAGAAGAAAAGCGGATTCGAGAAGAAGCTCAAGCAGAAGCCTTAGAGCGCATACGGAGAATGAAATTAAGAAGACAAGGTAGAGAGCAACCTAGGCCAGATGCATATGCAGACCAAGGATATCATGTGGCTATGTGTGAAGTTTCAAATATCAGCTCTCATAGGATAATTGACCGACGTCCTTTTATAACCTTAGATATAGGACAAGGAAAAGGTGCAAGGACTGTAAGAGCCTTGATTGACTCAGGTGCAGCCACTAGTGCTGTTCAGTTGTCTTACTGTCAAGAGTTGAAATTAACTGTCAATCCTATAGAAGCATATCTCATAGGATTGGGAGGTGTGGAAACCCCTTGCCTGGGCGAGGTGGATCTTCCCATCTCCATTCAAGACGAAGTATTGACAGTCAGAGTACTAGTGTGTCAAGATGAGGACCTCACTGAGCCTCTGGTCTTGGGTCAAGACTGGATTTATGACCAAGCAGTCAACTTAAACCTAAGATGTGGACTTCTTCAGGTGTGGATAAATCAGACTAGAATTACAGTTGAGTTAAACAATGGAGCACTCAAGGAACTAGAAAAGGCACAGACTCCTGGTCCTTCCAGGGGTACACATGAAGTTGACCATGCTGTTCTTGTCCAAAGCTATGTGATGCAGAGGAATGGAGATCTCAAAAAAGAAGTCAAGACCTCGACGAAACTTCCTTCTTTTCTAAAGGCCAGAAGAAAGCAGCCACTAAAGGCAGATCAATTACTGAAGACTATCTGTGCGGGAGACCAAAAGAACGTGCAAAGCAGAACAACTCAGCCAGTGAAACAAATGTGGGTGCGAAAAGGCGAGCTGCCTACTGCAGTCAAGTCACGACAACTGTCTCAACTTCCTATTAGTAATCAGCGACATGATATTAATAAGAAGACTTCCAAAACCTCTTTTGAGAAAGTGAAGTCTATTTGGGTACCCAAGAAGTCAATGAAGGCCAGCCCACAATCACGACAAATCTGGGTGCCTAAGGCTTGCTTGCGGGCTCAAATAGCTACACCAAGGCCAAACCCTGTACAACATGTTTCACTCACGCGAACATCTGAGGCCCAGTCTTACACATCACGCACTAACACGTATTCTTCCATGAGCACAAGTAGAATCACTGGTAAATGGGTCCCTACAAAGCCCCATTTTTCAAGTAAATACCCTATCACACTCTCCAGAGCCTCCACAAAGTCAAAATCAAAACCTATCCATTGCATTTGGCAACCTAAAACTTGTAATAAACCCCCGGACCCCAATTGTAAATCCATGTCCACCTACTAACTACTTCACTCTCACACCACATCATTCCGCTTAGCTCTTAGGTCTACCCCATTCCTAACTACACACACGGTCATCATGCACTTACTAACCCACTAACCCATTACTCACATCACAATAATACTGTAACGGGGGCAACATGCGTTCTATCTTGTCCCTTACAATAGTAACGCATGCTTTGTATTCTCAACAGAACCAGCTCGCAAGCAATAACGATGGCAGAAGCTAGAGGCCCCAGTTCCCAGGCAGGGTCCAGCGCACAGATTGTGGACATTGAAACCATTCTTCTAGAACCGCCACTTACCAGAAGGCCTCAAGAACTTCAAGCGGTGCATGTCCTTCCTATCCAGGACCCTCCTCAGGGACACACTTCTCAAGTGGGGAAACATGCTCATTGGTTTAGTGATGTAGCAGGGCCATTGGGTGACGGCACCTACTTCTGGGAAGCAGAAATTGAATTTAATGGCAAATGGGGACGCTACCACTTTTTCACTCGAGAATTCGAGAACTATCAGAATGCAGAGGTAATGCAATTAGTTTGGACCAAGGCAGGCCTGGATAGATATTTCAGAGCACACTTGCCTAAACCTGATTTTCTACGCTGCTCCTATTTCATAAGTACCATAACTCCTAACAGGGTCAAGGGAGGCGATAGTACTTTTGTACTACCATCATTGTTGCCAGGACACGAACTCAAGAGATTCAAACTGACCCTCAATCTGGTACGGGAGGCATTGAACATGCAAGGTATGCACATTCCCACCGAGAAAGAAACAATGGTTCCGGGTAGGATGAAGCATAAGGATCTCAATAAATTGAAGGACATGGTGGCAATGACGCCTACCATTGCTCTCCACTTACGAATTGTTATGCAACATTTTGCTTTTCCCGCACAAGAACGATTCACTATGCCCCCTAAGAAAATATGGTTCAGCTTATACTTGGCAGAAACAGAGAACCTCACCCTCAACATACCGCACTGGGTCATCGATCAGATACACCTAGCCCATCAGCGCTGGAATAAGAAGCAGAAAAATGTACTTCATGGCTGTTGTGCCCTAACAAGAATAATTTACAGATGCCTAGCATATGACGTGCCCATTCAAAGAGCACTAGTGTGGTCCAGGGCCCAAGAATTCCAAAGGCGACTATCAACATCGGGTCCTCCATCGAAGAAGATGAGAGGGGGCGTCCAATTACCATGTGCTCAACCAAGGGGAGCCACTACCACACCTGAGGTGACTCCTCCTCAAACTAGGCATGTTCGGCCATTCACCATTCGTCTTCCCAGACCAAGTACAGAAGGACCCAACTTGGTGTTTCCCCCCATTCCATCAGACTTGGAATTTCCACAGGGATTTACTCTCAATGACCTCACGGATGAAGAAGTTGCCAGGCTGATCTACGAATCTAATCTTGAAAAAGCAGACCAGGCCCAGGAACCACACCCCACCACAACAACACCAGCCCCGACACAACCAGTCATCGTAGAAGTCGAAGGAGATGAACAAGAGGCAGGAGGAGAAGAAGAAGAAGCCGACGAAGAACAATATCAAGAATATGATGAACTCTCAGAGCTAGCAAGTGCCCCATCATATTCAGCACAAATAAAAAGATTGTACCAAACCATGAAGCGAGTTCAGGAACAACACAAAATGTCACTTGAATCAGGCAAGGTGCTCATGAGCCAACTATTGGCTGAGGAAGGTGTGGACGATATGTTTATCGAATCCATGAACCTGCACGCAGAGGCAGTCAGCTTGGATGAGGCCATACATGAGGCCATGACATACATTAATAGATTTGACAAACGTGTGCCTGCCCACCCTAGGCGATCTGGAAAACAAATACACATCAATGTATCAGAACCAGAAGGTAACACGCAAACAGAAGAACATCAGGAGGAACCACTCTCCCCACCCACCTCACCTCTCGCTACACAATTCACCTCACCAACCGGCACGACCACGCCCTTTTCTACCACTACCACAGTTGTCATGGGAATTCCTCTCTCTCCCGGTATCCAATTTGGAGGAGTTTCCATGCCCACCTTCACGACACTCTTCACAAATATCACTTCCACCCCACCCACTGTCCCCATCTTTACAGTCACACACACATTTGACACAAGGGAAACATCACCCGCCACAGTACCACCCCCACCCCCCACACAACCTCAATCTCCCATACCCCCTCCACCTACTTCACCACTTGACTCCACCACATTCACAACTCCCTTCCCCTTCCCCATTCCCCCTGCATCTTCATCTTCAACTGCATCTCTTAATGTAAATAGTATATTCCTGTCATTACATCAATGCGTATATCAACTTCAGCGGGAGTACAGGGAACTAGAAGGCCGCCATCATCAGCTGACAACAAACCATCAGCAACTACAAACACGACTCATAAGGCTAGAAGAAGAAAATGCGGAACTCAACCAACGCCACACCACTCTCGAGCAAGCCCATCAAACACTCCTGGAGACACCCCAACCATCAGCAGAACCCGGTGTCAAACAACTTGAAGCCTTGCTAGAGGTGTACCAAACAGATAACCTGAGAGTCCGGCGTAATTTAACTCTACTTCGCAAGCATATGGCTACAGCACTTGAAGAAAATAAACGGTTGCAGAAACAAAATGAAGAAAACCTGGAAGCAGCCATGGAAGGGTCCCCCCATGAGATCGATCCAGAACAGTTCAAAGCGGTTCCCACAGAAACAATGAAAACCATCTTGGAAAGTTATGCAGATTTATTAGACGCACATGATGATTTGGAAAGGGAACGAGATGAGCTACGTAGCCAGCTCAGGGAAAAGGAGGCTCCAACCCAGGTAATAGAAACGGCCTCGACTTCAGAGGAAGTAAAGGCATTGACAGAGCGGGTGGCTGAACTCCAGAAAAAGTTATTAGCATATGAAAGGCAGCCCTCCCCAGTTGTAGAACCCGAACCGGAGGATTTAGTACCCATTGAGGTGGATGAAACCTATGAGGAACCATACGTTCCTATGCCGATGCCAGGTGGTGCACAAACCTCAGAAGGAATGGACACATTGGAAGTTGAAGTACCTGAATGGCTCCAAACACTAGAGAAGACAGCAACAACCCATGAAGATAGAGTGGCCATTCAAATCCAATCTATGGCAAAGTTAGAAGACACCATCATCAAGTCCGAATACTTTCAACGCATGTCTCATCATAGATGGATCGGCACCAATGATGATCAATATGTGCCATATTGTGTGCTTCTTGCGGATTACAATGCAGAGATTAAACGCAGTTGTGGCAAACCTCCAACTTTTGCCACACAATTTGGGCCAGAGGATATCCCAGAAAGTGCGAAGAAAGGCTCCATTCATCAACCAACCTGGAGAATCCGTCTTCTTGAAACCTACCCGAAAATGGTTCGTACCTGGACTAACATGCCCCTTTTTATTAAATACAATCCTTGTTATGTTCCAGTACTCCGCCGATGCACTTGGCCAGAGTTTACAATTGCAGTCAAGAACGTCAAGGGTTGCACAAAGTGGTTAAATTATGTTTATCTAGCACCGCCACAAGGCCCTCCCACTGTAAATTACATGATTTCTACCATCAGACACTAGAGCACTCGACTACGGAATACCCCCGATGTGATGGCACAAATGTGTATGAAAATCTTTGAACTAATGCTAATCACCTTCAGGACGTTCAAGAATATCAAAGACCCCCACTTCTCAGGTGTCGGATTCCTTACAGGAAACCAAGATCTGGTATACAACATGAGCACAACCCCATCCATAGAGGTAATATATGCTTGGCACGCCAGAATAAAGTACCTCCCAGCTTGTTTTAAACAGACATTCGAGGAGATGTTCATAACGGGATTCTAGGAATATCACTCAGAAATATTCGTACCCAGGCCCTCACATCTCCTCCACCTATTCGCTGTGGAGAGAACTATCCATTCAAAACAACTGCGGGTGCCACATCTGGACGTACCAGGACCAGTGAATTGGGATGCATTACTAACAGATCTAGCACGGGGGCTCCGATTAGAAGAACACCACCTCGCTGCCGATGTCGTCCAATACTACGTTCAACGAACATCTAGACAAGGGTCTGTCAGGGGCGACAGACGCGAGAGTGGGGGGGGTGTTGGCAGCAGTCAGGGAACCGAAGGAGCCACAAGACAAAGAGGGTCGGAACGAAGAGATAGCACAAGCAGACACAGTAGCCAAAGAAGATCTGGCAAGTAGGCCATCTAAATTTTTCAGACATCAAGGAGTGGAGCACACAAGAAGAAAGAGCAAGTAGGGAGCTCAAAAGATGTGTACGACAAATCAACACAGAAAATCCCTACACAAATAGTGATTTTAATCACTAAAAACCATTGTAAATACCATTTTGTATTTTTGTAGCTCCATTTTGTGCAAGCCAAGGAGTCCTTGAGCTTGAGGAGCCTTAGATGTGCCTACATATCAATTTTTGTATTTTTTAGACTCCGTTTAAGCCCTCAAATTGGCCCTGGAACCTAATTTTTAACTAGGCCGAACACTAGGTTTGGACAGGGCCAAAACCTAGTCAAAAACTATAAATAGAGCTAGAGAGCTCATTTTTGAGGTTAGATTGTAATTGAAATGAACTTGTAAGAGATTTTTGAAAGTAATCTAAGAACTCCATTGCTTCTCACTCTTTGTCTTGCCGTGTGTGCGCGTGTGTGTGTATGCGTGTGCATGTTTGTGTGCTTCTCACTCACGCACTTGTGCCTCCACTTGCTCGAGGTCTTCATACCATCCTCACGTCTTCACGGATTGACATTAAAGGAGGTGCTACTCATCACTGAGCTACATATGGTTTTCACTCTCGTGTGGTCAAAATATAAAGAACTCCATCTTCTTCTCAATATGATAGTGTGGAGAGCAGTAATGTTTTTCTACTTGCTCCTTGACTTCCTTCCATAGAATTGGTCCCAACCTTTGAAATACATACACTTCTTCATGTAACTCACCATTCAGAAATGCAGTTTTAATGTCCAACTGATGTACATTCCAACCATGATGAGTTTCACGTGCACAAATGCTATGGATAGTGGTTGGCATGTGAGAGCAAAGGTCTCATCAAAATCAATGCCTCTTTGTTGAGCATAACCTTTGGCAACAAGCCTCACATTATACCTATGAACTGTTCCATTCATGCTTACATTTCATCTTGTATACCCATTTAGTGCCAATGGCCTTTTTGCCTAGAGGCAAATCACATAAAAACCAAGTACCATTCTTCAGAATAGCATCATATTCTAATTGCATAACTGCCATCCAATTTTCAAAATTTTGTGCTTCATCAAAAGAAACAAGGTTATCCTCATCAGAAAGAGTAGAGACATTGCATAGCAATCTGATGCAAAGGAAGCATTATGATAGCCTGAATGTGTATGATATGACAGAGGTGCATGTAATTTTCTATCTCTCAAAGTCGACACCATCCATTTAGGAATATTTTTGCCTCCTCTATATCAGCCATCTCATCAATAAGTGCATCATGTAAATTTGCATCAGAGATAGAATGATCTGCATCATCATGTGGAACCCGTAAAGGCTAAGAAATTTCCTCATTTGGATTAGCACTTGACTATCTGCTTGTAAAAAGAGGCAAAAAACTAATGGCTGAATTGCATCTTCCATAAAAACAACATCATAGTTGACCAAAATGCATTTATTCTATGGATGATATAGATAATAGCCTTTGCTTTTAGAATTGTACCCAATAAAAATACATTCTACTACTTTATAATCCAATTTCCTATGTTGTTATTCAAGCACTAATGAATATGCCAGACAACCAAAGACATGTAGATGAGCAATAGATGGCTTGCAACCATGCCAAGTATCATATGGAGTGATCAATTGTATTGCTTTGGTGGGATACATTTTAACTACATATGTTGCACACATAATAACCTCAAGCCAAAAGCTATGTGGTAAAACTTGAATTTTGACCATATACCTCACCATCTCCATGAGATACCTATTATTTCTTTTAGCAACTCCATTTTTTTGAAGTGCATATGATACTGTAGACCAATGTTTTATCCCATGCTAGCCAGAAATGCATTAAAATCAGAAGACATGTATTCCCCCCTCGAGCAGAATGGACGGTGCCCAATTTACATCTTGATAGATTTTTAGCTAGATCCAGAAACTATTTGAAGCACATAAAAACTTTAGACTTTGCTTTTAGTGGATACACCCATGCATGCATGGAGAAATCATCAATAAAAGTCATGAAGTAAAAGTAGTTCCCAAAAGAAGGTGTATTGGCATTTTATGTCGTGGGCTGTATAAGCTCATGGACTATGAAAGATCTGTAAATGATTCAGCATGTGCAGTACATGATTCTCAGGCTATGTTAGATGCAAAGCTTTGGCATGCATGCTTTGGTCATCTGAATTTTGCTAGTTTGCTATGCCTACAGAAATTTGAAATGGTGTCCTCTTTGCCCAAACTTGGTGTCCACACACTTTTTGTTGATATATTTAGGTAGTGATGTATACGAACACACTAGGACCACCGGGGCACTTTTTTCCCTCTTTAGGAGGTTTTTCCCCCCTACTTGTATATACACCTATAACCACTAACAAGTCACTTATCTTTGAACATTCTCTTGGAAATACATTTAGTATTGTGTGTTGTGCTCCAAACTTCTTCTTCTTCCTTGTGTTGTTTGCGTGCTTCCACACACCTCAAACTCCAACAATTGGTATTAGAGTAGGTTGCCACTTCATCTAGGGCATTGTCGACACCCCTCCGGTCACAATCTCAAAATCAGACGAAAATTGGTGAGCATACTCAGGGCAATTAGGATTCAAAACTACTTCACTTTGTGGTGTCAAAATCACAATCTGAGCTCATTTTAGCCTCCAAATGCACTATTGCAATGCTTGTGTAGGAAATTTTGTCTTTTTCTGCCAAAGATATATATATATATATATATATATATATATAGGTTTCGGCTTGCCACTATAAGCAACTCAAAGTCTGCTAAGGGTTTAGCAAAACTTGACAAGATAGTTCTATTCAACTTTTTGAGATACAATCATTTTTTTGTATCATGGTATTTTAGTCAGTGGCCATGGCTGAAAACAATGATGTATTTCGTATGTTGATTGTTGAGGATAAGTTGGATGCTACCAAATACACATTATGGGCTTATATGATGCATCATGCATTGGTTGCAAAAGGACTACAGAATATTGTGCAGGGTGTTGAAAAGTGTCCTATTACACCTGCAAATACAATTATTGAAGCTGATGCAGATGGCATTGAATTGGTGATAAACTTCAGGTTCCTGTTCATGTTGGGATTCTTGTTGCACCTACTATAGAGCAACTTTGTTGGGAGTGCTTATATGCTCAAGCATGTGCATTAATAGCCTTGTTTGTCAAACATGCCATTATTCCTCACATTTGCTCCTACAAAATAGCAAAGCATGCTTGGGATACACTTACCACTTTATACCAGGCAAGGAATGAGGCTCGTGTTGCTTATCTCTGAAAACAGTTGGAGAGTGAGCATATGAATGAAGGAGATCCCATGGATAGTTTTTTGACAAGGATCAAAGATTTGAAGGAGCAATTGATTTCTGCTGATGAAGTCTTGCATGGCCATTCACTTGTGCACACTCTTATGAATAATCTTCTAGATTCATATCAGAGTTTTGCTTCTACTCTTCGATTGATGATGAAAGGCAATCCAAATGCCTTAACATTTGAGGAGTTAGTCTTTGTTATGTTGCAAGAAGTTGAGTCTAGATAGAATATGTCCATTATGCATGTTGCAGATCAAAGTTTCTTGGCTAGTCAGAACAACAAAGGTAAATGGAGCTCATCTACTAGTAAGCAAAAATTTGCTAGTTCTACACAATAAAAAAAGGATGATAGAAACGAGAAGAAATTAGAAAAATAGAAATTGTTTTGCAAATATTGTAAAGGAAATGATCATGTCATAAAGAGTTGTCCGAAATTGGTTGCAAAAGAGGCAAAGAAAAAAGAGGTTGGAATGGTTGTTGCAAAATTCTCTACACCCAAATCACACTCTCCAAATCTTCTACAGAATGAAGAATGAGTGTTTACTACTCTTTGCAATTATGGCCATCTTTCCATGAACATTGTATGTCTACAGTAGACTCAGACATCTTGATATATTTAGGTAGTGATGTGTGTGAACACAGTAGGACCGCCGGGCAATTTTTTCCCTCTTTAGGAGGTCCCCCCCCCCCGGCTTGTATATATGCCTATTGCCCTAATGGGCTACTTATCTTTGTGCATTCTCTAGTAATACATTCAGTATTGTGTGTTGTGCTCAAAGCTTCCTCTTCTTCCTTGTGTTGTTCGCGTGCTTTCGCAGACGTCTAACTCCAACAATTGGTATCAGAGCAGGTCACCGCTTCATCGAGGGCATCGTTGACACCTCTTCGGTTGCAGTCTCAGACACGCACAAATTTTGGTGAGCATACTCAATCCGAGATCAAGAAAACTTCGCTCTGTGGTGTCGAAATCACGATCTGAGCTCATTTTGGCCTCTAAACGCATTATCGCAATGCTTGTCTAGGCTATTTCATATTCTTGTGCCAAAGGTATATACCAGTTTTGGTTCACGGGTATAAGCATCTCGAAGTCTGCTACATGTCTAGTAGAATTTGTTTGGGCAGTTCTGTTCAACTTTTTGAGATACAATCAATTTTCTACATCAAGGTATTTTAGTCACCGGTCATGGCTAAAAGCAGTGATGTATTCCGTATGTCGGCTGTTGAGGATAAGTTGGATGGTACCAACTACCCCTTATGGGCTTATATGATGCAACATGTATTGGTTGCAAAAGGACTGTGGAACATTGTGCAAGGTGTTGAAAAATGTCCTATCACACCTGCAACTGTTACAACTGTAGGTACAGAAGCTGATGCAGAAGGTGTCGAAGATGATGATATTCTACATATTACTGTTCGTGTTGCGATTTCTGCTGCACCTACTGTAGAGCAAATGTGTTGGGATGGTAGAGATGCCCAGGCACATGCATTGATAGTGTTGTCTATCAAACATGCCATTATTCCTCACATTCGCTCTTGTAGAACATCTAAGGATGCTTGGGATACACTTACCACATTGTACCAAGCTAGGAATGAGGCTCCTGTTGCTTACCTCCAAAAATAGTTGGAGAGTGAGCACATGAATGAAGGTGATTCTATGGACAGTTTTCTAACAAAGATCAAAGACTTGAAGGAACAATTGATTTCTGTTGATGAGGTTATACCAGATAGCTCACTTGTGCAGACCATTCTAAATGGTCTTCTTGATTCATATCAGAGTTTTGCTTCTACCCTTCGGTTGATGATGAAAGGCAATCCAAATGCCTTGTCATTTGAGGAGTTAGTCTCTGTTCTATTGCAGGAGGATCAGTCCAAGCAGAACAGGTCCATTATGCATGTTGCACATCCAGCTTTCCTAGCTAGTCAGAAGGGCAAAGGAAAATGGAGCTCTTCAATTAGTAAGCAGAAGTCTGCTAATTCTGCACAATCGAAGAGGGAAGACAAAGATGAGAAGAAATCAGAAAAGCAAAAATTATTTTGCAAGTATCGTAAAGGAAATGATCATATCATAAAGAACTATCCAAAACTAGTTGCTAAAGAGGCAAAGAAGAAAGAGGCTTGAATGGTTGTTGCAGAGGCCTCTACACCAAAAAATCGAGTCTGCTGATCTTGTGCAGGAAGAAGAATGGGCGTTTACTACTGTTTGGAGTTTTGGCCCATCTTCTCATGAGCAGTGCATGTCTGTGGTAGACTCAGATGTTTGGTACTTTGACTGTGGGGCGACCAAACATATTACCTCGCAGTGCAGTTTCTTCTCTTCACTCGAGCCTACCCCTACAGGGAATACTGTTAGATGCGCCAACAACTCCTCTTATCCTGTTATGGGAGTTGGTAAGATCATTTTGACTACTGTTGATGGTAGTTCTTTCACTTTGTTAGATGTTTTCCACACGTTTTGATATGAAATAGTAGGATTCATCTATGACACTTGCAAAGATATTCTTGCCAAAAATTCTCCATATCTAGGATCTTCCTCTTAGTTTCTATGCCTTTTCCTTTGACTGGGTAGATGCTCCATTGAGAAATTGATGCTTATCAACCATCCAGTTGATGTTGTAGGTGACTTTTTGGAGCATTACAAGTATATATCAAGCACCACGGTCAGCTTGTCTAGAACCTAACCCTTTGTGGGTGCTTGAATAACCTATTGGAGTGTGTTTTGAAAGTTCTTTAGAGGAGAATAATGAAAGCAATGTGCTGATTAGAGTGATGAAGTTTGCTTCAACATTCCAATACAGAGCTAGCCTAAAATCACTTGGAGACTTTAATTCACCCTATGAGCTTCTACATAGTGAAATAAAACACCTTATGTCCTTTAGAACATCATAAAGAGAAGTTAATGCAAAACATTCTATATACTTGAGAAGTAATTGTGAAGAACCTTCTATTTATGGATGGAAAGTCCAACTTTAGTCACTTGGTGATCTCAACATGATTACAATTGATCTAGATCATCTTAGAGGATGTTTTCCAATAGTTTAAAGACTCTATTGTGCACAATAGTCAGACTTATAGACAAGATGTACTCTGATTATAAGCTTATCATCAATAGGGGTCACCCCAACTTTTCAAGGAGAAGTAGGAACAAAACTCGAGGCAAAGATTTTACTCTAGCACATAGTAGAAGATGTTGGAATTTGGGGCGCCAGGATCGTTCCAATACAAAAACTTTTGAGCATACACAACTTAATTGACAAGATGAGAAGTGAGAGATAGAAAGAAAGATCTCGAGACAAGGATAGGGAAGGTAAGTTGGATGCTTACTCACTAAAAAATAGATGTCCAAAATTACAACATGGGAGTACTACTCAACCATATAAAGTGGTGCACTCACTAATGGAAGAATATCCAAGAAGATGATGATACAAAATTTATATTATGTGGAAATAATCTAAGTGTGTGAAGTGAATGGGCAATGAAGCTAACCTTATTCTCACAAAATAGTGTAACAAAATTGTAAATCAACCACAAGGTTAACTCACAAAAGATAGTTACCACCATGTTGAAGCTCAAGGTCAAGGACAAAGCATGGAAGCGCATCAAGGAAGTGGACACACAAGAAGAAGGAGCAAGTAGGGAGCTCTAAGAAGCACCTGTCAAATTTTTAGAAGAAATCCCTGCAAAAATAGTGATTTTGATCACTAAAAACCATTGTAAATACCATTTCCCATTTTTGTAACTCCATTTTGTTCAAGTCGAGGAGTCCTCGAGCTTGAGGAGTATTAGAACTACCATCCTACCAATTTTCATAATTTTTAGACTCCGTTTGAGTCCCCAAATAAGCCCTGGAACCTATTTTTTAACTAGGCCGGACACTAGGTCTGGACAGGGCCAAAACCACTCAAAAACTATAAAAAGGGCTGGAGAGCTCATTTTTGAGGCTGGCTTATTGTAGATTTCAGTTTTGTAAGAGAGCTCTTGTATAATCGAAGCTTTCCATTGTTCCACTCTTTGCTCTTACGTTGTGCGCGTGTGTGTGTATGTGTGTGCATGCTTGTGTGCTTTCACTCACGCACTTGTGCCATCACTTGCTCACGGTCTTCATACCGGTCCTCACGTCTCCACGGATTGACATTTATGAGGTGTATCTCCTCACGTTGGTACTCACCATTGTGCTAGAGTGACACCAAATTTGGCGCCGTTGCCGGGGAGAGAGCTTGGAGGACGAGCGTGTGACGGTAAGACGTAGAGTAGCGACGTTGGAAGGTAAAAAAATCATCATTTTCAGTTCAGTTTTTGAATTTTCCTTCTTCTTCATCTTCATCACCATCACCATCTCCAGCAAGTTCAGCAGGTACAAAATTCTTCTCCACAGTCCCCGAGGCGTCGAGCTCGAGCTATCGCGACACTCCGAAAATTTCACCCAATCACGATTCTGAGTGCACCACGACACTGCGCAGGCCTAGAGCTCCCAGGATCACTAGGCAGAACAGGAAAATTCATCATATCCCGAGCTATCGCGACACCTCGAGGTATCGCGACACTCACGAGCTATCGCGACACCTCGCGACCTATCGCGACACCTCGCGACCTATCGCGACACTCACGAGCTATCGCGACACCTCGCGACCTATCGCGACACTCACGAGCTATCGCGACACCTCGCGACCTATCGCGACACTCACGAGCTATCGTGACACCTCGCGACCCGACCTATCGCGACACCTCGCGACCTATCGCGACACCTCGCGACCTATCGCGACACCTCGCGACCTATCGCGACACCTCGCGACCTATCGCGACACCTCACGACCCGACCTATCGCGATACATGGGCTTAACACATTAAAATTTAGAGTAATTTAATTGACTGAATTAAGGTATCCTTGGGCTTAATCTTGGCCACATTGGGAGGATATAAGAGCCTTGGAAGTGGGCAAAAGACCCAAAAACCAGGGAGGAATTTCCTGAACCCTGAGAGCCTGTTTGGACCCCTAAGTGCCTGAATGGTCATAACTTCACCATACGAACTCCGATTAATGAGATTTTGGTCTCGTTGGAAAGCTTGTTGAAAATCCTACGTGGACCTCGACTGGTTTTTTGTAGAATCATACGTGGAGTTTTAGAACATGTATTTTTAAGTTGACCTTTAGGTGAAACTAGGTGGTCCTAAGATTCAGGGGGTACGGTGAGTTACTCCAGGGGGGGCTGAAAATATTGATGTATGTCTTTCAAATACTTGTGGTAATAGAGCTATACTGACTGATGAGCTTTTGCAGGAACATTGTGTGCACTCAAGGCAATCCAAAGCAAGCTAGCAAGGGTGAGTACCAAGCTTGGGAGAAGGCTTCCTGGGCTTGTGTAGCAGTTTGGTCAACCAGCTAATTAAGGTTGGAAGATCTCTCAACCCTCCTTTGTCAATTCCTAGCCTAGGCTAAGTACGACTTAGGTGTGGTAATTAATTAGGGCAACGTTAGGCACGAATCAAGTCCAAGAGTATTAAGCAACCAAGTGCAAGAATTAAGTAGGTCTTAAGTGCGAAAACTCTAAGGGACAAAAGGTAAACTGGAGTCGATCACTCATCAAGTGCGGAAATTCACTTAAGTACTCCTGACGACGCGATTTCAGACAAGACCATAAACATAATATTCAACTCAAAAGAACAAAGTGATTGGTGCAAATTAACCTGCAACGAGAGTGTGCTTAGGTCCAAGGGGGTAGATAAATCAGGCATATGAACCTTAGATCAGGCAGACACTTGGGCCGAGACAGACAAAGCCTCAGATCTTCTGAAGCTAGTGTCAATCACACTGCCAAGTCTTGGGCTCAACAGCTTAGTGGTTATCCTTACACACGAAGTTCAGAAACCAGTGACTCGGAAATGTCTTTTAGCATGGAAAGACCCACACGTAGCTCAGGCCCTGCCTGTTTACAGACACCAGAAGGTCCCTATAAGACCCAATTGGAGTATATCAGGACCAACCAATTAGGTGCTCGCATCTATGAGGATGGTCTAAGGCGATCAGTGGTTCAACTCAAAAATCCTGACCAACCCTTTGGACTTGAACACCCAGTGGTCAAGTTTGAAGAGGGTGCTTACATTGATAAGGAAGGAACAATGTATGTGGTTACCAACTTACCAGATCGGACAGATGAGTTTGGAAATATCATTCCTGAGAATGAGATAGGAGACCTAGAGAAAGGGAACCTAGGAGGAGAACCCAAGACCCCTAGGGGTAAGTCAGTCTTGACTAGAGTGATCACTCCAGAATGGATTCCTCAAGATAACAAAAGCATAGAACTATTCGTGAATAGAGAAACGGAGGAAGCCTTTTGGAGATTTAGGCCAGATCAACCCAGCCCAGTAGTCACCATCTATGAATTCAAGGACCCCGAGACACCAGGGAAAGCTGTCTATCTAGATCACACATCTCAGAAGTTATTCTTGGTATCAGATCATGACAGACATGCTTACACTTGGCAAGGTGAATCAATCTTCCCTCCACCAAGATCTAATGTTTCCCAGGGCCTCCAGGGAGCCGGATCATCCAAGGCTCATGAAACCCAGAGGGAAAGAACTAGAGAGAGACCGGAAGTAAGCTTTGCAAACACAATGGGCAGAGACAGATCAGGATATGGAACGGAAAGACTTGAAAGGGAGAGACATAGAGTTCATAGGCATCAAAGAAATGATCATGATTTCCCATTGCCTAGACCACGGGAGCACTCAAGAACCCTTAGACCCTCTCAAGTGGTTAAGACAATGAAGAACTACTTTGATGGATTTGGAGATCCTTATGATCATGTGGCGGAGTTCAAACAAGTGCTAAGAGCCGAACAGGTTGAAGACTTATTCACCCAGTTCGAGGCATTTGGTTTGACTCTTAAGGGTACTGCCTTAGCTTGGTTTCAACCTCTAAACAGTCGCAACTATAGAGAGATAGGTCAGCTGCTAGAAGAATTCATTGTGGAATTTTCCAAAAGCGGTATCAGGCATAACACATCATCCTTGATCCACAGCTTCAAGCAGACACCCCAAGAAACAGTACGACTTGCAGGAAGAAGGTTTAGACAGTACCTGGAAAGATGCCCTGTACCAGAATTACCCACATCAGCCAAACAGGTGGCACTATTTTTAGATGGCCTATTGAGCACAAAATTAAGGTCATACGTATACTTGAAAGAGCCTAGATCCATAGAAGAGTGTGTACGGATATGCATTGACATAGAAGACAACTTGGGTGAAGAGTTAGGACTATCCAAACTCTATAAGGACTCTGATAGTTCTACAAGTAATACCTCTAGAACCTCCACTGAGATAGATGAGATAGCTGAGCAAGTGGTCAAAAAGCTAGGAGTTCAAAATAGACAAATGCCAAGGGTCACTTCAGTGAAGCGATGTTATACATGTGGAGGAGATCACATGGCTAATGTTTGCCCGTTAACGACTCAACCCCAAGGAAACCCTAATGCTCTATATTGCACCATTGAAAGGAAATATACAAATCATACTACCCAAGATTGTCCCTATAACAGGCAGGCTGTTAGACAAAATTATCAGCAACCTTACCAGCAGGGTAGGTATCAGAATCAGTACCAACAGCCATATTATAGGCCACAACAATATCAACCTCAATACCAGCAGCAATATCAGACACCATATAGGCCACAACTTGTCCTAGGAAACCAACCGCCAGCTCCTGCCAATGTGATCCCAGTTAAATATACGATGGCGGAGGAGAACCCTAATAGAGCATTGGTGCCACTAACCCCATTGGTCTCAGAAAATGATTCTCACGCTCATGGTTCAGACTACTTCCATGAAGATAGTCCACATGCTTATTATATACAGTCACCTGAGCAAAGTGAGACTTCTCAGTATCAATATGAGGCACCACCTATGGAACAAAATTGGGAGCCAGAATACTCCAATGTCATGTATACGAATCCAAATCCTAGGCCCCAATTGAGACAAGTAAGACCACAAGCCCCTAGAGGACCATGCTTTAGATGTCAGGGCGACCATCTCATTCGTGAATGCCCCCACCAACCAGCTCTGGGACAAGAGAAAAACATTACGATACAAGGCTTTTGTCCTGAGTGTGGCCAGGAACATCTTCCTAGAGAGTGTCCGAGAAACCCCTCTAGTGCACCCAAGGTTACACCCATCAACGTGGTTGGCTTAGTGGCAGATTCAAGTTCAAGTAGCAGTAATGTGGCTCCTGTACAGGCAGTTACTAGGGCACAGGCTGCACAACAAGCAAAACCATCCGAGCAATCGGAGTCAAGTGAGCCAGGAGAACCTAGTAAGAGGAAACCAAGAACATGGAAGGATACCAGAGAGAAGGCTAATCGCAAGTGGAACAAAAAGATATCTGAAATAGAAGAAAGTCTAAAAGATGCCAAAACAAAAATAGAAGACATTGCATCTCAAAGCCCCTCACATACCGAAGCTCCAGCCACTCCACCTCATTTCACCCCACCACCCATTGTAAATAACCCACAACCAGGGTCGGTTCTTGCAGATCCAACCCCAGAAGGCTTGGACATGATGTTCAAGGCCTACCAGGCTCGTCTTCAAGAAGGGCCAACAGTTGCAACCCTAGACAAGAGTTACCCTAGAGCAGATTTAGAGATTGAACGGATGAAAATGTGCATGAAAATGGTAGAACAAGCTCAAGCTATACTTGAGACTAGTCAAAAGTTCAATCAGACAACCTCTGTCAAACCGGATTTGCATTTCCAAGGCTTACTAGAAAGATTAGAGCAGTTGGTAAACAAACCACAAGTTTCTTTACCTCCACAGGCTCAACCAGTTATTGAAAGAGGAAGCCCTCCACCAATGGGAGCTTATGTTCCTAATTCCACGGATGCTGGAACACCTCCTTCAATTCAACAGTACTCTCAAGAGTTCTTGCGGGAAATACAGGAAGAGAAATGGGCCAAGGAGAAGGGTAATTCCCCTCCTATTCCTGAGATTGATGATCTTCATGATCAATTTCCCCAAGACATTCCGTCTATCTATGGAGACCAAGCAGAGCAACAAGAAGATGAAAGAGTAGATTTTGAATCTAATTCTTTACAAGAGTTGCCTCATTTCACAGGCCCATGGGAATCTGAATCTCTCCAGATCAGAGCTCCCACAATATTGGTAAGAAATGAAGACTCAGTGATTCCAAGAAACACTGATGTTGTGAAGAACACTAAGGTTCAATGTCATCTCACTGTAGAGGAGCTGCTCAAGGCAAAACCGGAGCTCTGGAATCATGTGAAGGATCAGGTTCCAGAACTTGAATCCAATATGCCAAAAGTAGGACCTAAGCAGAAAGTACCAGAGATACCTCTCGACAAGATAGGAGACATGAGTGAAGGTGAAGAAGGTAACACTTATCTTCCGATCACCTATCAAGGTCACACAACCAAAGCAATTATAGATTCGGGTGCTGGTGTTGCTATTGCGACCACCTCCTTGTGGAAGCGATGGGGCAAACCCACATTAAGACCAACAAGAATGAAGCTTCAAATGGCAGATGGTCATTTTGAAAGACCTCTAGGATTGCTCGAAGGGATAACTCTAACCACTTGTGGTGTAGAGTTTGAACATACATTTGCTATATGTGACTTTGAAAAAAATAATGTCTACGAGATGATCCTAGGAAGACCCTTCCTACGACAATTGCAAATAGTGCAGGATTGGGGGACCAACTCCTTGTACTTACAGCACTTAGGGGTCACCACCAAGGTCAATTTGAAGGATTACACCTTCCGAGATGTACCACCCCTACAGTGGAATCCTATCCACAAAGCAAAAGAAGATTCTATCTCTGTGCATTCTGGGAGTTCACCTGATCCATCCTGGCTGCACGAAGATACTCACTTGTGGATGTGCAAGGTCGCAGAGGAAGAGGAAAAGCGTCTAAAAGCAAGAGAAGATGGAACTTCCCCAGGAGATAGACCAATAAAAGACCCAGCCTATACACCGATGATATTTCCACATGAGGAATTTGAGCCTCATGGTTGGGCAGAAATCTTAGCTACCATGGACATTGCAGTCAATGAAGAACAATGGACACCTCATTGTGATGAGGAGGGTTACGATATTTCAGTGTTCATGTGTCAGCCCCTGTTGGAAGAGTGTGATCCTAATGAGTCCATAGAAGAAGAAGAGAATGACGATGATCTAGAATCCATTGTGATGGATACTTACTTTGACTCAGAGGAACACTATTTAGAAGACATAGGAGTGTTAACCCAAAAAGAAGAAGAACCCCTCACGAGTATTAAAACGATAAATTCAAAGGAAGGAAGTGAAGGAGGTCAAAAGAAAAAGAAAAGAAAAGCGGTGAAACAAGAAGAGGAAGAATCATTGTTTGAAGTACCAGAAAATTTCAAGAAATATGAAGTGGAAGACCGAAAAATTTTGGTACGGATGCCTAAGAGAGAGGCCATTATAGGAGAAACATATGACAATAAAGAAAGGACCAAAAAAATTGTAGTGACCATTGAAGGGAACGAAGAACGATGTACGTACATAGGAGATGACCTAAATGCAAAAGAAGAAGCAGAGCTTGTAGCTCCATTAAGGGAATATAGGGATGTGTTCGCATGGCACTATAGAGACTTGAAAGGAGTAGACCCAAAGATTTGCTCTCATACGATTCCGATGACCGCTGATGCCAAGCCCACCAAACAAAAGCCCTACACATATAATGACAATTATGCAGCCAAAATAAAGGAGGAAATTGACAGGCTGATTGAGGCTGGATTCATCTATGAGATTGAGCACACTGAATGGGTGTCCCCCATTGTGGTGGTGCCAAAGAAGAATGGGAAATTGCGAGTGTGCATTAACCTTAAAAAAGTTAATGCCGCTACAATCAGAGATAGTTATCCACTTCCAATCACCGAACATCTATTGGAGCGTGTTGCAGGCAAGGAAGTTTATAGCTTCCTTGATGGATTTTCAGGTTACAACCAAGTAGCCATTGCCCCCGAAGATCAACACAAAACAGCATTTGCCACAGAATGGGGAATCTTTGCATTTCGTGTGATGCCATTTGGGCTCACCAATGCACCTGCAACATTCCAAAGGCTCATGTGTCATGTCTTCAAAGAGTTCTTGCGGAAGAGCTTAGAAGTATATGTGGATGATTTATGCGCTCATTCCCAAGAAAGAAGTTACCACATCCCTGAGCTCAGACAAATCTTCAACAAGTGTAGAGATTATCGAGTTTGTCTGAACCCAGAGAAGTGTGTGTTCATGGTACGACAAGGTAAAATCTTAGGTCACATTGTCTCTAAGAATGGAATTTCAACAGATGAGGACAAAGTAAGAGCAATAGCAGAGCTGCCCAGGCCAAGGAATGTTAAAGAGGTACAAGCCTTTATGGGCCATTGTGGATATTACCGTAGGTTTATCCACATGTATGCCATCATAGCTAAACCTCTTTATGGCCTGTTAACAAATTTTGAGTGGAACGAGGAATGCGAGAAGTCCTTCAACGAGCTAAAAAGACGTTTGTGCACTGCACCAATATTGACTACTCCGGATTGGAGCAAACCCTTTCATGTCCATGTAGATGCTTCCAATCATGCAATAGGATGTGTGCTAGCACAACCCACAGGTGAAGGAAACCTAGATTTGCCGATAGCATATGCTAGTAGGCAATTAAATGCAGCTGAACGAAATTATACCACAACGGAGAGAGAAGGCTTAGGCATGGTATATGCTGTGAAGAAGTTTAGACACTATTTATTGGCCAATAAGTTCAAATTTTTCACTGATCATCAAGCTTTACTATATTTGGTCAATAAACCTTGCAATACAGGCCGCTTAGTGAGATGGTTCCTCTTACTAATGGAATACGACTTTGAAGTTGTTGTCAGGAAAGGTAGAACCCATCTTAGGGTAGACCATCTTTCTCGTATCACTTCAGGAGAGCCACCGCAAGGAGTGTCTGATGAACTGCCCGATGCTTATCTGTTCAATTTAGAAGTTGTTCCTAAATGGGCAAATAAGTTGGTACCAGTCCTAACCTTTGGGCCTGCAAATAAAAATGTGAAAACAAGCAAAGAAGAAATTGTAAAATCACAAAAGTATCAAATATTGGCAGGAAGTGTGTACAAGCAAGATACAGAGGGCATATTAGCTTGTTGTGTCGAGGATGATGAACATACTAGTTGGTTGCAACAAGCCCATGAGGGACTGCTAGGAAATCACTACCCTAAACAACGAACATTGCAGAATCTAAAACGTTTAGGAGTGTATTGGCCTAGCATGGACGAAGAAACACAGGAGTGGATCCAGAATTGTCCAGTGTGTCAAAAGAGACCCCCAGTGGAGCATGCCACTCTTTATCATGTGTCATTAATTCCAGATTGGAGTGCTCCATTGGTTGAGTTCATGAGATCGGGAACATTACCCAATCAGGCTAGTCTTGCAAGAAAACGGAGCATGGAGCAAGAGGCTCAAGACTATGCCTTAGTAGGAGACAACCTATATCGAAGAGGCAAGGATGGTTACCTTAGACTGTGCGTTCATGAATCAGACTATTTGAAAGTCTTAGAAACTGCACACAGTGGTGCTGCAGGTGGACACTTTGGGCCTGACAGAGTAATTAAGACCATTCTATTCTCAGGACTTTGGTGGCCCACTCTTCATATGGATGCACATACTTATGTGAAGACATGTGACACATGCCAACGTGCCCAATATCCGATAAGAAAAGATGAGATGCCTTTAAGGCCAATGATAGGAGGGCGCGCATTCTCGAAGTGGGGCATAGACTTTGTTGGTCCTATTAACCCCCCAGCTAGAAACTCCCATGCAGAATACATTATTGTAGCCACAGATTACCTTACAAAGTGGGTGGAAGTAAAAGCCACGACAAAGAATGATGCTCAAACGACGGCTAAGTTCTTATTCGAAAATGTGTTCACTAGATATGGGTTACCAATAGAGTTGGTTAGTGATAGAGGTACGCACTTCTTGAATGAGGTCATTGAACATCTCCTTCAAGAATTCATGGTGATACACAAGAAGTCTGCTCCTTATCACCCACAAGCCAATGGACAGGCCGAGAGCACGAATAAGATCCTATGTAACGTATTAACAAAACTGGTGAATAATAAACGCTCTGATTGGGACAAACAACTCCATCATGCTGTTTGGGCATACCGAGTGGCCTACAAAACGGTACTCAATGCTACCCCATTTCAGCTGGTCTTTGGACAGAATGCCGTGCTACCATTGGACTTCCTAATCCCAGCCTTGAAAGTATCACAAGAACATGAGTGGAATGGACATGAGTTGTCTTCCAGGATCTTTGATCTAGAACGCTTAGGTGAGACGAGGCTACGGGCAGCAGCAGGCATTTATGCTGCAAAGAAAAGGCAAAAGGCATACTTTGATGCCCATGTAAAGGATAAAGGATTGAAGGAAGGAGATCTAGTGCTGGTTTATACGCTAAAGCAACATGCCCGCAAATTGGAGAAACGAGGATATGGACCCATGATCATTAATAGAATCTCCACTAGCGGTGCGGTTCAATTGGCCACTTTAGAAGGTGATATCCTACCAAACTATATTAGTGGATGCCGAGTCAAGTTATATCAAGAACCTCTTACAGAGGAATTGCTCATGAGACTCAACACTGCTAAAAAGCGAAAAGAAGAGGAGTTAAGGGTTAGAGAAGAAGCACAAGCAGAGGCTAGAGAGCGCATCAGAAGAAATAAGCTACGGCGGCTAGGCCTAGATGTCAACACAAAAGCTCCAAAATATCACATGGACATGTGCCAAAAGTCGGGCATCACTACTTCTCAAATAATTGATCGACGTCCCTTTGTGACCATAGAAGTAGGACAAGGAAAGAGTGTGAGGACTGTGAGAGCATTGGTTGACTCAGGAGCAGCAACTAGTGCAGTTAGACTTTCATACTGCCAAAACCTGCAATTGAACATCGAGCCCATAGAAGCCTATCTCATAGGTTTAGGAGGCGTGGAAACCCCTTGTTTAGGAGAGGTGGAACTTCCCATCTACCTTCAAGATGTTCCAATAAAAGTCAAAATGCTAGTGTGTCATGATGAGGACCTCACAGAACCACTTGTCTTGGGTCAAGATTGGATTTACGACCATGCGGTCAACTTGAACCTAAGAAGTCAACTTCTTCAAGTTTGGGTGTATAATCAATGCATTACATTAGAATTGGAGAATCGCATGCCCACTGACACTGACACCACACACTCTCTTTGTTCCTCTAAGGCTAATCTTCTCGAACAAGATGTTGTAGATGTCAAAAGCTCTATGATCCAGACGAACGCAATCACGGAAGGACAGTCGCAAAGGCAAGATGAACCTTCTTCTTGTTTTTCAAAGAGTAAAGCATCCACAGTAGTTCAACCTCAGAAGCAAGCAAAACAGTGCAAGACAGCCAGTCTATCAAATAGACAAAGAGCCTTCAAGAGGAAAGAAGTGTTGGGCATGACACAGATCTGGGTAACGAAAGGAGTACCACCATCGACGTTGCCTCAAAGATTCCCACCCAACCAGATTGACCATGGAAAAAGAAGAACCAAGCACCTACGACAGGCTCAAGCACGACTAATCCAACAAATTTGGGTACCGAAGCTATCAAAGAAGGTCGACCACAATCATGTACAAATTTGGGTGCCTAAAAAATTAGCTACAGCTCAACACGGGCGATTACAGATGTGGGTACCCAAGAAGCTCTTACATACACAACGGCCTATGCTCCCCACCATGCAAAAGGTCTCAACAAAGAAGCCAAGGAAAGCAAAGGGTAAGAACAGAGCACAAAGACCAAAAGAAGATAAACTCAACCCTTCTACAAAAATAAGCAGGCACTCACCCAGGATATGGGTTTGGAAGCCAAAAGCACAAGCAACATCCATAGAACCAAGGGGCCAAACACACTGGATACCAAAGTTTGGACAGCATCCAAAGAAGAACTGGCCTGAGGTGATCTCTACAGGGTCAAATACTATTTGGAAATGGGTTCCCATTAGGAGGATTACAGCATTTCGAGATCCAATCGACACCTCCAAACAAAGAATGCATCAACTATGCGAGTAACATCAAAAGCCTCGACGTGCAGCAACCATATGCCTTTGGCATAACCCAGTCGTTTGCACCATTCAGGTCATGATTTCCAAAGTATGCATCAATATAGGGCCACCTTACATGGCCGTGCATAGACACAATTAAGAAATCCCAGGCACATGAGACACAATTTTCACATGCAAAATATGTTATTGATACTAACCTCTTTCTTCTTGTTGGATGCCATCGTGTGCAAAAAAAAAAAAAAAAAAAAAAAAAAAAGGGAAAAGAAGAGGACTGTGCTGGAAAATGATCATCAGCGGACTTTCAGCAAGGACATCCATCAACAAAAAGGACAAGACAAGGGTCAAACACCATGCTGGAACCACAACACGAAGAGATGAAGATCAACGGACCCTTCACCATGGTAAGCTGTGTATGCTTCAACAACACTATAACCATGATCGATTAAGAAACCTCTTCGTCAGCATACCCTTGAGCACTTAGCTCAAGATCCAATCTCTTGCACCATACTTCTTGCCATGCATTTTCCAAGTACGCATACGTAGGGCCACATTACAAGGCCATGCACAAGGCACATAATTTGTTCAACCCATGCACTAATGCACTTAACCATCATACATTATGGGTTACAAGTACGTGGCATGAAAACTATGAAAGCCATCATTGGAAGAATCAGAGGACATCACGGTGACCACTACAAGAGCAAGGAAGCCATCCACGATAGAGAGTTGCTCATAATCAACATTGATCACCTCCTTTGAGCAACTAGTCGTTTTGGACAGCTCGCAAATGCACCATCAAGATAGAATACAAGGAAGAGGTAAATACAAAGGAACTACAAACTGCAAGATCTAGCAGTGGCAAAGTAAGGAACTGGACAAACGACCAGGCTACATTGGGAAAATGGATCACCCCTGGTGGACGCAAAGGACGTTACCTCTCAACGTACTACATGGAACGACCAATACAACAAGGGTCTGTCAGGGACGACAGACTCAAGAGGGGGGGGAGTGTTGAAGCTCAAGGTCAAGGACAAAGCATGGAAGCGCATCAAGGAAGTGGACACACAAGAAGAAGGAGCAAGTAGGGAGCTCTAAGAAGCACCTGTCAAATTTTTAGAAGAAATCCCTGCAAAAATAGTGATTTTGATCACTAAAAACCATTGTAAATACCATTTCCCATTTTTGTAACTCCATTTTGTTCAAGTCGAGGAGTCCTCGAGCTTGAGGAGTATTAGAACTACCATCCTACCAATTTTCATAATTTTTAGACTCCGTTTGAGTCCCCAAATAAGCCCTGGAACCTATTTTTTAACTAGGCCGGACACTAGGTCTGGACAGGGCCAAAACCACTCAAAAACTATAAAAAGGGCTGGAGAGCTCATTTTTGAGGCTGGCTTATTGTAGATTTCAGTTTTGTAAGAGAGCTCTTGTATAATCGAAGCTTTCCATTGTTCCACTCTTTGCTCTTACGTTGTGCGCGTGTGTGTGTATGTGTGTGCATGCTTGTGTGCTTTCACTCACGCACTTGTGCCATCACTTGCTCACGGTCTTCATACCGGTCCTCACGTCTCCACGGATTGACATTTATGAGGTGTATCTCCTCACGTTGGTACTCACCATTGTGCTAGAGTGACACACCACCTCGTAGAAGACTTCTTGCTCCAAGAGAGTAGCCTCTCCTTCACCAAATCTTCACCTCCTCAAGAGTGTGAGACTCTTCCTCCTTGACCTCCTTGAGAGCTTGAGTGAGTGATTTAACAATAGGACAAAGCCTTGCTTATATAGCTTTGTATTCTTCTCCAAAAGCACAACAGATAAAGCTACGATAAACCATAAAGCTTCTTCGATACGCGATCGCTGATAGAGAAATGCGTTTTTTAATTCGAATAGCTTTTCAAAAGAGACTTTTGCATCTACTGCCATTCACGGGTTTTAAACCCGGGTGGCTAGTTAAGAGTGCTTACTTGTAGCCACGCTGCCCGCATAATTTTCATGTGGGAGATATATAAAAAATATACAAAGAATGTGTGCGCTTGAGCTTCTTTGAGAGCAGTTGAAAAGTCTATACTCTATAGTCATTGTTGGACCATATGGCATTGATTCCAACAGAAGAATCCAAATAGTACAAGGTTTTAAAAAATTGCAAGTAGACACAAATGAATTTCCAACGAGTCCTTATTCATGAAGGTTGGAGTCTTGAGATGTGAGAACCAATCTCTGCAAATTTTTCTAAGTTGAACATGATGACACAAAGAAGAAGGGCAATGAGCAAGTTGTAGATTCAACTTGAATGTATCTTCATTTATTTTTTGCTAAAACTGTGTAGCGTGTTTAAATACACTCATTCATATTCTCTCATGACTCTCCATGACTCATATCAACCAAAAATAATCAAAATACCTCGTGGGATGAGTTACTTGTGACTCATTCCCTTTTCCTATAATCTAGGAGAAGAGAAATCAATTTCAATTTGACTTGATTTTTGGTAGGAGATGTCAACTACTTGATCTATGGCTTTAGACTTCATATTTCATCCTCAGATAAAAGATAAAAACATGAATAATCATGTGAATATACAAGATCGTGTGATAAGCTTTAATATTGTTCATAAGACTAAAGTTTTCTTCAAGATATGAGCCTTGATTTGTCCATAAAAACATTCTTTCTTCAAGCATGGTGAAGGATTGTTGTTCTAATAGCTGCCCCTCAAGCTAAATCATGCTTGAGTCTTCAATCTTCGATAACTTGTATACCTAAGATTTCTTTGAACTTGCAAAGCTTTACTTCATCTTGAGCTTTGGTCATCATATCTACCACTAGATTATCTGTTGGAACAAATGACACATCAATCTCCTTTGACGAGAATTTCTCTCTAAAAAAATTGTAATGAACCTCTATATGTTTGGTTCTTGCATGATATAGAGGTTTTGCTGCTAGATGCATTGAGCTTATGTTGTCTCCAAAGATGTGAGGTTTGGAGCTTACAAGTCCCAAATTTGAATATAACTCCTTCAACTCTATAGCTACCTCTATAGTTATTGTCAAGCCTCTGTACTTCACTTTAATTGAGGAAAGTGCTATTGTGGGTTGCTTCTTGGAACTCCAAGAGACAATTTTTTATCTTGCAGATGCTAGAAATTGTGATGTACTTCTCTTGTCATCCTTGGATGCTACCCAATCTGCATTTGAATATAGTTTGAGATCCAAACTAGATGTATAAGAGTAGAATATATCTTCATTCATTGTGCCCTTTGGATACTTGAGCACTCTTTTAGCTGCATCCATATGTGGCTTTCTTGGAGAGTGCATAAATTGACTAAGCACTCCAACACTATAAGATATGTCTACCTTTGTATCTATAGCATAGATTAAACTACCCAAAAGACTTTGATATTCCTTTACATCTTCAATACATTCTTCTTCATAAGCACTAAGTTTATGATTCATCTCCATAGTTGTTCTTGCAAGTGTGGCATTCTCCATTTTGAACTTCAAAAGTAAGTCCTGTATATACCTTCTTTGAGTCAAGTACATCCCTTGATCTATATAGATAACCTACATCCCTAAGAAGAATGTGAGTTCTCCAATTGATCTTGAATTCCACCTACACTTGTTTCTTGATTCTTTCTATCCCTATCATATCATCACCTATCATAGTTATGACATCTACATAAACATATAGATATATAACTTCATCATGAATCTTTTTGATGAATAATGACGGGTCTTCATTGCTTGGTTTGAATCTTGATCCTGCAAGTATGTCATTAATCTATAGTTCCAAGCTCGAGGGGCCTGTTTTAAACCATACAACTCTTTCTTAAGTTTACATACATAATTAGGATACTTATGGTTTTCATACCCTAGGGGTTGTAGCATATATACCTCCTCTTTTTCTGATTCACTGTGCATCATGCTTATTTTCTAATGGAAGAAAGTCTGTATCAAGATCCTAGGGTAACTTCACCTTCCGCTTGTCTTCTTCATACCATGACCTATATTCTTCAAATACAACATCCCTGCTTGTAGTGAATTGCTTTGTGGTCGGATTATAAAATCTGCAGCCCATTTGTGTTGAGTCATATCCAATGAACACAACTTTGGTTGCTCTCTCAACCAATTTCCTTATGATTTGTGAAGGTATATGCACATATGCTAAACAACCAAAGACTTTGCAATGACATAGAATTGGCTTCTTGCCATTCCAAACTTCATAGGGGGTCATAGTTTGAAGTGATCTGGATGGTAGTGTATTGGCAAGATATGTTTGTTGCTCTAGCACAATGGTGAGAACCACGTTAAGAAGCTTCACCTCCTTAATGTCAATCCGCGGAAGAGATAGGAGTGATATGAAGATCGTGAACGTGAGATGAAGTGAGAGTGAAGGTGAGAAGCATAGAAATGCACACACACATACACACACACTATGAAGAGACAAGCAAGACACAATGGAAGGTGGGAAATTAGCTCTATTACTCAAGAACACTATTACAAGCTCAAAATAGCTCTAATCTCACACTAGCTAACCTCAAAAATGAGCTCTCTAGCTCTTTTTATAGTTTCTAGACTAGTTTTGACCGGTTTCACATCTAGTGACCGGCATAGTTAAAAATTAGGTCCTAGATGCTATTTGGAAGGGTAAACGGTATCTAAAAATAACGAAAATTGGTACGCACATTCTACCTAAGCTCCTCAAGCTTGAGGACTCCTTGGCTTGCACAAAATGGAGCTATGGATTACAAAAAAGGGGTTTTCTATGTTACATATGTTACAATAGTGATAAGAATCACTGTTGGAGGTTTTTTGGAAAGTATTTGAAAACATAATTATTTGAAAAACGATTCGACTGGCTCCCTGCTTTGTCGTTACATGCTTCCGTGTCGTCTGTGCCTCTGACTGCTTCCAACACCCCCCTCCCTCTCGCTTCTGTCGTCCCTGACAGAACCTTGCTGTGAGGTCTGCCGGATATAGTTCTGTAGGAGGTCTTGAGCGAGGGTGTGCTCGGAGATACGAATGCCTCGGGCCAGGTCGGCCTCGAGTTTCTCCCAGTCGATTGGTTGCGGTTCTTTCGGTGGCGGGAGCTGATAGTGTGTGGAGTAGACCATTCGTTCACAGGCAAATAATTGTAGTAAATGTGTAGGCCTGCTTATGAATACCTCTGAATGGTATTCCCAAAAGCCGGTTGTGAACATCTCTTCGAATGTCTGCTTGTAGCACGCCGGTAGGTACTTTATTCTGCAGTGCCAGGCATAACAAACTCGTAGCGATGGCGTTGTACTCATATCATATACCAGATCAAAATTGCCATGCTCAAAGCCCGGGGTGTTGACATGGGGTGCCTTGACGCGTCGGAAGACTTTAAAAATCATTTGCATCATGTCAAAGATTTTGACAGTCATATGCGCCGCTATATCATCCATATGCTTTAATCTAGGGAGCCAGTGGCGAATTGTAGCCATCATGTAGCCAACAGTTGGTAACTCAATGGGTGGCTTAAAATAGGGGTAATTCAACCAGTCTTGGCACTGCTTATTGTTTTGTACCTTAATAGCAAAGGCAGTCCAGGAGCGGCGTCGTGGCACTGGTCCCCAACACGGGTTATACTTCAGGTGCAAAGGTGCCTTTACCCATGTACTCATCATCTCTGGATACTGCTGTAGTAAATTTTTTCGCCACTCTGGTTGATAGATCCTTCCTTTCTGTGCATCTAGTGGCAAATCAGCCGCCTCGAATTGAGTTGCATGCGATGGTTTTTTACCTGTCTCTTTCTCAATGGCTAACTGGTATTCGGCCATTAACATGAAGTATGGTTTATACTGTAGCTCGTGCCCAGATATGTATCGTCGCGGGGCCAATTGAGCAAAGAATGGAGACTGTAATATTCGTTCTTCTATCATCGCCATGGCATGTAATTGTGCCTCTACTCTAGCTGAGTGCGTTGTTCCAAGTTCCTCAATAGTCTTCATCCACGCGGGGGTCGGAAGTTCGTACGTCATCTGACCTTCGGCCGTGACGCGTCCGCCTGGGATGGGTTGTGGCTCGTATGCTTCTTCAAACGTTTCCTCCACCGGGATGGTGACCGTTTCTTCCTCAACTGGAAGCTCAGGTGGGGAATCTGGCCTTGGTGGCGCTTCGTATACTGCAATCCTTGATTCAAGGGTCGATACCTGGGCCCGTAATGAGTTGAGTTCCTCTAGGAGGTCAGGAGAGGGGTCCACAGGTGCTGATATGTCTTGGTGTGCCGGTTCGCGTAACTGGAGTAATTTGTGATCTTCTTTTAGTTTCTGTAACTCCTCGTTCATGCGGTCATATTCATCTAGCAATCGTACATGATCGTTTAGCAGCATCCTCATTGAGTCTGAAGGAATGGCTTTGAACCTGCTAGGACTGAGTGGTTGGTCTGGGTGGTCGAGCGCTGCTTCTAAGTTTTCTCGGTTCTGATCCTGTAAGCGCTGGTTTTCTTCCTTGGCGGCTGCTGGGTGTCTTCGTAGTAAGCCCATGTTTCGTGTTAGCGTTGCATTGCGGACTGTCTGGGCTGTTAATAAATTATCCAGGTCAGCCGTGGCTTCCTTGGTCTTTTCTTCACTTTCTAGTTCCAATTTGTGATAAGCCTCGCGTAATTCTTGGTAGCGGGTGTTCAGAGAGGCATTCTCAATGGACAATAAATTAAGCTGCGACTGTAAGTCATTGGTTGTCCTCTGCAGCTGCTGATAATTATCACCAAGAGATGTGAACTCATCTCTTACTTGCGTCATACACATGAGCATCTGTCGGAATGCATTATCTACAGTGGGTGATAGTATTAACGGGGTGCTAAATGAAGATGCAGTTGGTGTGGATGCAACGGGAATGGGGAATGGGGATGGGAAGGTGGATGATGTAGTGATTGTTGAAAATTGTGATGTGCCTAAAAATGTTTGTGCCGTGAGTGAAGTGAGCGATGGTGCAGTGGGTGGTGAGATGTCCATGTCAGTGGACGTATCTAGTGCGGTGACCGTGAATATGGGTGTGATTGTGGGTACTCGTGCTGGTGTAAATACGGGATTTACAAAGGTTGAGGGGTAATTTACAGGGGGGCTGGCTAGAACAGCTTGGTGGAAAGGGGAAAGAGGGGTTACAGTGGGTCGGGGAGGTGAGACGGGGGAGAAGGTTAATGGCGGGGGGAATGGGAAAAGGGGTCTTGGAGTTGTGGGGAAAGATGGAAAAGATTGATGAAGGAATGGGTTGGATAGAAAGGTGGGTGTGGGAAGGGGTAGATTAGGGCTAATGGGTGCGGGAATTGTGGGGTGAGTGGTCGTAAAGACGGTTTCTGCAACACCACCGGCGAATGAAGATGTGTGTCTGGGGGAAGGAGGCTGAAGAGGGGAGGCTGGATGGACGGGTGGTGAGAGAGGAGCGGTTGGGGTGGTCGGTACTTCAGTGACTACTGAGGTAGGTACAGTTGTAGCGCGGGGTGGGGAATCTACAATGATGGTTTCTTCGGCCAATGAACGTTCGGGAACGAGGCATGCCTCCCTGGCTTGTTTTGAAGATTGTGCTCCGGTTGGTACACGAATGTATTTGCCGGGCTTTGAAAGTAGTTGTACTCTGCGGGGGTCAAACTGTGGCAGTGGTTTTCGTTGCAAGTACCTGAGTGCCTCGTTGGAGCCTACTGATTGGACTAATTCTTTGAATCCTTTGATATATGCGTCTTCGAATCCGCCTGTGACAAGTTCCTGTTCTATTATTTTTTGGCTCTCTTCCTCTGTCAGCTTCTTGCGTGCCCAAACTGTTTCCATAGTTCTATACAGCTTCTTGATAGCTAGAGTGTAAGCTGCTGCCTCATAAGTTTCATCTTCATAGGTACTTGTATCGCCATGTGTGTCGGTTTGTTGGCCTTGGCCATCTGTCTGTTCCTGCTCTTGGGATTCATGTGTTCCCTGGCTAGCTTCGTCATCTCCTTCGTCGTCATCGGTTATTGTCCTTTCGTCATCGGAGCTGGACACGACCTGTCCTTGTGGCTGATCCCTGGGTGTGGTAGGGTAGCTAGGCCTTTCAAATTCTTGAGAAAACATTTGCCCTTCTGAAAACTGGAACTCATTGGAGAATGCATCGGGCATCTCAAAATCAAACGTTTGGTCCAGTGGCTCTGCTTGTCCTGGTTCTAAATGCGGTATTGGAAAAGAGAAAGCTTCCGCACCGATAGTGGTGGGAAGTTCCGCTACTGTGGTGATAGGTTCTGGGGTTGTGGCTGCTTGGGGTGCGAGAGTACTGGTGGTGCCCTCCGTTACCACTGGTCTAGATAACCTTATGCGGATAGGTTGTACTGTGGGAGTGGCTGCTGTTGGTGACTGCTCTGGAGATGGTTGTGGAGAGGGTGATGCTGGGACTTGTAGGCGCGGAATAGTACCTCTCATCCGCTTTCCGGCTCTGCCTTTGCTAGACTTTCTAGCCTTCCTAGTGGTGCCTTTGAATGCTTTCAGTTCCTCACTGGTCATGGCACGCTCAATTGGTAAGTCATATGCCAAGCACATATATATGATCCTGGTGAGGGCGCAACACCCATTGATTACCTTCTTTCGCTCCCATCTATGCTGTGCCAAATAGAGCTGATCAATGATCCAGCTGGCTAGATCAACCGTTTGCGGTCCAGTACATGCTAAGTATAATCCGAACCAGATTCTCTTGTGGGGCATGGTAAAACGATCCTGAGCTGGGAAAGCAAAGTGCTGCATGCATATCCGTAATGGCTTAGAGAGCTCAGGTGTTATAGCAGAAATATCCTCCCACTTAGTTACGTCACCACGCTTCATCTGCTCTGGGACTAGCCGTTCTTTCTCCGTTGGAGTGTGTGTTCCATGAATCTTGATGGCCGCCCTGATTAAATCCTTCGAAAGATAAAATCTTTTGTAAGGTGGATCATCCACTAAAGAAGGCAAAATAAAGGTTCCTGGGATGTCCTTATTCTCTGAGGCCAGCAAAGTGGTGATTAAGTAATAACATCTATAAAAGTCAGGTTTGGGTAGAGGATCACTGAAATACTCCGTGAAGCCGGCTCTAGCCCAAACATGAGTTAAGTCCTGGGTGTTCTGTAGGCCTTCGAATTCTCTTGAGAAGAATTGATACTTGCCCCATGTGCGGTCATCAAATGTCATATTTGCTTCAAAAATGAAGTCAGCATCAGCTAATGGTCCTGCTAGGCCTTGGAACCAATGAGAGTTACGGTGTATCTTCTCTGTGTGTCCCATAGGTGGGTTATCGATTGGCATGGGTCCCGGAAATCCTTGGAACTCTGGCGGTGGAGCTGTTGGGTGGGATTCTGCGCGTAAAACATTGAGGGGCACCGCAGCCACGCTGGGGCCTGCTTCCGATGGTCCTACTTCGGTTTGCATGATGACTGGTGAGCTAATGGAAAAGATCTGCTACAAAAGATTAACACATTAGTATGGAAATTAATTATGATCCCATTAAGGTGAGACCGCAATCCCTTTCCATAGCCGATGTGTAACCCGTGTAGCCAAGTGTCGTGAAGTGATTGATGCAATGATCTTTTTGCAGAGCTAATGCAGGTCTCTAGACGCCTACATGTTTCAGATTATGCATACATTTCTTGATGAGCTTTTATTATGCATGATGTGGGGTTTGGGTGTATGAATTTATACAAGGTTTGGTTGAGGGTGAATTAGTACAAGGGTGGAGTTTAAACGGGGTGGGAGAATTGTTAGATAATGGGGTACAAGAAGACGTCTGGATACGTTTCGGTATCCATTTCCTAAGAGTCTTGGAGTGGGTGGTGTGTTTCTGTTGAGGTACAAAAAGTGGTATCGGGTTTGGTGGTATTGAAGGATGAAAAGATTTCGGAGGGGTATATATTACATGGCTAGAGGGTTGGGCTATAATACATTGTTTGGGTACCCAAATCTGCATGGGTGTGGGTCGATTGATAAGATATTTCTTGGCGATCAAAATCTGTCGAGTACTTGTAGAAGAAGATCGAGGGGATTTTGAATGCTGACTCTGCTTTGTTGGAAACTTTGTCCTGTTCTTGTCTGCAGTGTTGCGAATAGGCTGTGGTTGCTGTCCTTTTGGCACCCATATTTGTTTCGTGCCACTTGTTTTGTGATGTTGATACTGCTGCTTTCCTTGCCTTGTCTGGTGGTGTCGTCGGTCTGGGTTCCTCTGTTGTGGTTGACTCCTTCGAGGTTGGGTATGAGAGGTCCTTTGGACACTCTGCTTTGGAAAAGAAGGGAGATCCAACACTTGCGTGACCTGCCCATTAGGAAGTGATCCGTTATTTATCTTTAATCTAGGCCAGTCCGCAGCAAGTTTGGAAGGATGAGCACCGCAGGGTGTTGTGCTCATTTGGCTGCTGATGCAACCCACCTGACCGCTGATTGTGTTCATCTGCCCTAGCGGTTGGGTAGCTGCCCTCTCTAGTTTGCAGGAAGCCCCAGGGAAGATCTCCTGTCGTCCTTCTGATTGACAATTGTCCCTAACCAAGCCCGAGTGGGTTGGTGTAGACGTGACGTGATTGGTCTGACCCAAGATCTTCCGGTCTTCCGTTGCATGCGTTTCATAGGGTCTAGGGTTACAAACCTCAAGCGGAATGCCGTTAGGGAAGTCAAGCGGTATCACTCGCTTCTGTTCTAAGGTTCCAATCTGTAAGGAGCCTTGTCTAAGATTTAGGTCCACCGAGTGATCGTATAGCCAATCTTGACCAAGGATTAGGGGTTCTATCAGGTCGTCATCATGGCACACTAGTAGCTTCGTTGTCATGGTCACATCCTTAATGAGGATAGGAAGGTCCACCTCACCCATGCAAGGGGTTTCCATGCCTCCTAGCCCTGAGGTATGCCTCAATTGGCCGCATTTCTATTCCTGAATCCTTATAGTGGGACCATCTAATCGCACTAGTCGCAGCACCTGAATCAATTAAAGCCCTGAGCTCTTGGCAAGGGTTGCCGTGCTCTAGCCTGACTGTAATGAATGGTCTCCTGTCCACTATACTAGGATGAGTTCGTGACTTTACCTCACACATAGCCATGGGATATCTGGGTGTTGTATCCAGATGGTTATATTGCTCTCTCCCTAGTCCTTGTCTTCTCAACTTCATGCGTTTAATGCGTTCTATTGCTTCTGCCTGAGCTTCCGCTCGTATTCTATTTTCTTCCTCCTTACGCTTCTTTGCCAACGTGAGTCGTCTAAGCATATCCTCCGTAAGAGGTTCTTGATATAGCCTGACTCTACAGCCACTAATATAATTAGGCATTATATCTCCCTCTAAAGTGGCTAACTGTACTGCTCCACTTGTTGAGAGTCTGTTAATGATCATAGGTCCATAACCTCGCTTTTCTAACTTACGTGCGTGTTGCTTTAGCGTATATACTAGAACTAAATCTCCTTCTTTTAAGCCTTTATCTTTCACATGTGCATCAAAATACGCTTTCTGTCGCTTCTTCGCTGCATATATTCCCGCTGCTGCCTTGAGCCTGGTTTCTCCTAATCGTTCCAAGTCCATTATTCTCGCTGATAATTCATGGCCGGTCCACTGATGTTCTTGTGCAACCTTAAGGGTCGGTATCAAGAAGTCCAAAGGAAGCACTGCATTCTGACCAAAAACCATCTGAAAGGGAGTTGCATTGAGTACGGTCTTGTAGGCCACTTGATATGCCCAAACAGCGTGGTGTAGCTGTTTGTCCCAATCTGAACGTTTGTTGTTCACGAGTTTCGTCAGTACGTTACAAAGGATCTTATTAGTGCTTTCAGCCTCACCATTGGCCTGAGGATGATATGGTGCGGATTTATTGTGAATCACCATAAAATCCTGCAACAGATATTCAATGACTTGGTTTAGAAAGTGAGTGCCTCGATCGCTCACTAACTCTATAGGCAGTCCATATCTTGTAAAGACATTTTCAAATAGGAATTTTGCAGTTGTGTGTGCATCATTCTTTTTCGTGGCTTTTGCCTCTACCCATTTCGTAAGATAATATGTGGCAACAATAATGTATTCCGCATGTGTACCTTTTGCAGGGGGGTTAATGGGTCCTACAAAGTCTATACCCCACTTAGAAAATGCACGTCCGCCCATCATGGGTTTCAATGGCATTTCATCTCTGCGAGTAGGAAACTGAGTTCTTTGGCACACATCGCATCTCTTGACATAGGTATGAGCATCCATGTGAAGAGTGGGCCACCATAATCCTGCAAAGAGGGTGGCTTTGATTATCCTATCGGGTCCAAAATGACCTCCTGCAACACCTTGGTGTGCAGTCTCTAGTATGCTCAGATAATCGCTCTCATGAACACATTGTCTTAGATATCCATCTCGTCCTCTTTTGTATAGGTTATCGCCAATAAGTGAATAATCTTGAGCTTCCTGCTCTAGACTGCGTTGTCGTGCTAAGGTCATGCCTTGAGGGAATGTGTTCGTCCTCAAGTATGTCACTAATGGTTCACTCCAGTCTGGTGTGAGAGACACGTGATATAATGTAGCATGCTCTACTGGTGGTCTTTCACAACAAACATGGCATTCCTTACACAACCTGTAGACATCTGCTTCCATCGTAGGCCAATATACTCCTAATCTATGCAGAGTCTGTAATGTTCGATGTTTTGAATGATGTTGCTTTAATGCACCTATGTGTGCTAATTGCAACCAATTCGCATGTTCTGATTCATCTACACAACAAGCAAGAATCTTTTGATTATCCTGTTTATATATGCTTCCTGCCATTATTTGGTATCTTTGGGACTTGGTAATCTCTCCCTCCTTGATCTTTAACCCAGGATTCTTGGGTCCATATGTGAGAATAGGGACTATAGGCTTAGCCCATTCTGGTGTTATCTCAAGGTTAAACAAGTATGCATCTGGTAATTCATCCGCTACTCCTTGAGGAGCTTCTCCTGAGGTTAATCTTGAAAGGTGGTCAGCTCTAAGATGTGTCTTTCCTTTCCTGACTACGACTTCAAAATCATACTCCATGAGTAATAGAAACCAACGTATCAGTCGTCCTGTGTTACATGGTTTGTTGACTAAGTACAATAGGGCTTGATGATCCGTAAAGAACTTGAATTTGTTGGCCAACAAGTAGTGCCTGAACTTCTTTACTGCGTAGATCATCCCTAATCCTTCTCGTTCCGTCGTGGTGTAATTCCTTTCTGCTGCGTTCAATTGTCTGCTCGCGTAAGCTATGGGGAGATCTATGTTACCTTCATTCGTGGGTTGTGCTAACACACATCCTATGGCGTAATTGGATGCATCCACATGTACATGGAATGGCTTACTCCAGTCTGGGGTAGTCAATATAGGTGCTGAGCACAAGCGTCGTTTAAGTTCATTGAATGAATTTTCACATTCATCTGTCCATTCAAAATTGGTTAAAAGAGAGTACAAAGGCTTGGCTATGATTGCATACATGTGTATGAATCTCCTATAATATCCGCAATGGCCCATAAATGCTTGTACCTCTTTGATGTTCGTCGGCCTAGGTAGATCTGCAATTACTTTTACTTTTTCCTCATCCCTAGAGATTCCATTTTTTGACACAATGTGTCCTAGAATTCAGCCCTGTCTAACCATAAAAACGCACTTTTCTGGGTTCAAACAAACCCGATATTCTCGACATTTGTCAAATATTTGCCTTAACTCTGGGATATGCGTCTGTCTTACATTTGAATGAGCACATAGGTCATCGACATAAACTTCCAAGCTCTTGCGTAAAAATTCCTTAAAAACATGACACATGAGTCGCTGGAAAGTGGCGGGTGCATTTGTTAAGCAAAATGGCATCACACGAAATGCAAATATGCCCCATTCAGTGGCAAATGCCGTCTTGTGTTGGTCTTCTGGGGCAATAGCCACTTGATTATAGCCTGAAAATCCATCAAGAAAGCTGTGAAATTCCTTGCCCGCAACTCTTTCCAATAGATGTTCTGTGATAGGAAGAGGATAACTATCTCTAATCGTTGCGGCATTAACCTTTTTAAGGTTAATACACACACGCAATATTCCATTCTTCTTGGGCACAACCACAATGGGGGATACCCATTCGGTATGCTCAATTTCGTAAATGAATCCTGCTTCTATCAAGCGGTCTATCTCCTCTTTAATCTTCGCAGCGTAGTTATCATTGTACGTGTACGGTTTCTGTTTTGTCGGTTTTGCATCTGGAGTCATAGGGATTCTATGAGAACATATATCTGGATCTACTCCTTTCAAATCTTTGTAACTCCACGCAAAAACATCTCTATATTCGCGTAATAGGTCAACTAGCTCTTCTTCTTCTTCAGTTGTCAAATCATGCCCTATGTATGTGCATTTTTCTTCCTCTCCTTCTATGGCTACGATTATTTTCTTGGTTGTCTCGCGGTTATCATATACTTGTCCGTCATTCGCCTTTCTATTAGGCATTCGTACCATGATTCTTCTATCTTCGATTTCATATTTCTTGAAGTTCTCGGGTACTTCAAACAAAGATTCTTTTTTTTCTGACATGGTTTCTTTCTTCTTTCTTTTCTTGCCTTCACTCTTAGTAGTCACTTCCGTGGCTAATCTCACCTCATTTGTAATTTCCTCGTGTCTCTGAGGGTGAGTCTCTACTTTGAAAAAATATTCTTCCTCTGATGCAAAGGGAGAGTCCATGATAATTGATTCTAAATCGAAATCACTTGCATCCTCAAATGCATCAGTGTTAGGTTCACACTCTTCTAAAATTGCATCGCCCATGATTGGCTCTATCGTGAAAACTGAAATGTCATAGCCATCCTCGTCACAGTGGGGAGTCCATTGTTCTTCATTGATGGCTACATCCATGGTTGCTAGGATTTCTGCCCAACCATGGGGTTCAAACTCTTCGTCTGGGAATACTACAGGTGCGTAGGCTGGATCTTGAAGGGTTCGTGGATGTTGTTCTGCACCTAAGGTCCTGGCTTCTAGCCTTTCTTCCTCTTGTTTGGCTACTTTACACATCCATAAATGGGTATCCTCATGCAACCAAGAAGGATCTGATTCTAATGAGTGCACGGATTCCGTCTCTACTGGTGTCTTATGGATGGTATTCCATTGTATTGGGGGTACATCTCGATGTGAATAGTCTTTAAGATTGACTCTGGTAGTCACTCCTAAATGTTGCAAGTACAAAGAATTAGTTCCCCAATCTTGTACAATTTGCAACTGACGCATGAATGGTCGTCCCAATATCATCTCATAAGCATGGTTTTTTGCAAAGTCACAAATGGCAAAGGTATGCTCAAATTCTACACCACAAGTGGTGAGAGATATTCCTTCTAGTAAGCCTAATGGTTTTTCTATGTGTCCGTCAGCCATTTGTAGCTTCATCCTGGTGGGTCTTAATGCTGGCTTACCCCAACGTTTCCATAAAGCGGTGGTAGCTATGGCTACTCCGTCTCCTGAATCTAAGATGGCTTTCGTGGTGTAGCCCTGATGGGTTATCGGAAGATAAGTGTTACCTTCCTCTCCTTCACTTACATCTCCGATCTTTTCTACGGGTATTTCTGGTACCTTCTTTTGTGATCCTATTTGTGAGGGAGTAGTAGCAAGCTCGGGGAATTGATTTGCTACATGTTTCCACAATTCTGGTTTAACCTTTAACAACTCCTCTAGAGTGAGATTACATTGTACTTTAGTATTCTTGATCACTTCCGTGTTTCTAGGGATTACTTATTCTTCATTCCTCACTATTATCGTGGGTGCTCTCATACTAATAGACTTTGCTTCCCAAGGTCCTGTGAACTGAGGTAATTCTTGTAAAGAATTAGATTCAACTCTTGTGTTTCCACTCAGTTGTTCTTCCTCTACACCATCGTAAATAGAGGGAATGTCTTGGGGAAATTTTTCCTGCAAGTCATCTATTTCTTGAATAGGAGGATGGGTTCCTTGTTCTTTTCTCCATTTCTCTTCTTGTATTTCTCTCAAAAATTCATGTGAGTACCTATGTATGGAAGACAAATTGTCTTGACTTTCTGTATTGGGTACTTGAGACAGGGATGGTGCATTCCTTTCCTGTGTCTCTGGGACAATAGGGTTCCTAGGCTGATCCTTTTTCTCTTTGCTTTCAATCAAATATTCTAGCCTCTCCATTAGTCCTTGAAAATGTAATTCCGGTTTTGCTATGTTATTCCAATTAATATATCTAGAGGCTTCGAACAAAGCTTGTGCTAATTCTACCATCTTCATGCAAAGTTTAGTTCTCTCAATTTCTAGATCAGCTCGAGGGTAATTTTTGCTCATTTCAGCTACCTGAGGTCCCTCTTTTAATCTATCCTGATATGCATGAAACATCATGTCTAGATTCTCTGGTATGGGTTCCGCTAAAACTGATCCTGATTTTTGAGCTGGATTCTCTTGATTCAAGTCCTGTGAAGTCAATTCTTGGATTTTGGCTCTAGATTCCTTTAAACTTCCTTCCAACTCCGTTATCTTTTTACTCCATTTTCTCTTTATTCTTTCTCTAGAATCTTTCCAAGATTTTGTCTTTTTACTGCTAGATTCTGCAACTTCACTGGTTCCGGCTACTTTCTCCTGATTAAGCTGTTGGTTTTGTAAGAGCGCCTGGGCTCTTGTTATAGCTTGGATAGGCACGTATGTAGGGTTGGATCCATCTGCGTTATTTACAATACCTATCACGTTGATCGGTGTCACATTCGAAGCGTTAACAGGGTTCTTAGGACATTCTTTGATTATGTGCTCTTTGCCACAATCAGCAACAAAAGCCTTGGATGTTATAGTACTGTGATTGTCCTGCTATCGAGGGGTGTGGACAATCCTTTATGAAATGATCTCCTTGGCACCTAAAGCATGGTCCTCTAGGGCCCTGTGGTCTCTGTTGTCTTAATTGGGGCCGTGGATTTGGGTTTGTGTACATCACATTAGCATAGTCGGGCTCCCAACTAGGTTCCACTGGTGGGCTATCGTAATGATATGTCTCCACGTGTTCTGGTGACTCTGTGTAATATGCGGGTGGACTATCGACATGCGTAGAGTCAAAACTGTTTGAGTGTGGGTCACTCTCTGTGATCAAAGGTGAAGAAGGCACTAAGGCCCTACTTAGGTTCTCTTTTGTAGCAGCATATTTGACTGAGATGACATTCGCTGGTGGGGGTGGCTGCTGAGCTAAGACAGGTTGAGGTCTCTGTTGAGCCTGGTATGGATAGTTCTGAGGAGGCCTATAGTAATAAGGCTGAGTATTGTATTGGCCTTGATACCTACCTGGCTGCGGGTATGCTTGCGGGTAGTTCTGTCTCACGGTTTGTTTGTTGTACGGGCAGTCCTGAGCCGTATGATTCGTGTATCTTCTCTCGATTGTACAGTATTGGCCACTAGGGTTGGCTTGAGGTTGTGTTGTGTTGGGACACACATTTGCCATATGGTCACCACCACAGGTGTAACAACGCTTGTTTGTTAGCACCCTAGGTTTACTAGAAACTCCTAGTTTCTGGGCCACTTTTTCTGCTAGGTCTTCTATTGAGCTAGACAATTTTGTGGATGCTAGAGATGAACAGTCTGAGTCCTTATAGACCTTGGAGAGTTCCAACTCGTCTCCTAAGTTGTCCTCAATGTCTATGCATATTCTCACACATTGCTCTAGCGTTCTGGGTTCCTTTAGGTACACGTAGGAGCGTAGTTTAGAGCTCAACAAGCCATCTAGAAACAATGACACTTGCTTAGCTTGTGAGGGTAGCTCTTGCATTGGACATCGTTCAACATATTGTCTAAACCTACGTCCTGCCAGTCTAACTGTTTCTTGAGGGGTCTGTTTAAAGCTATGAATCAACAAAGATGTGTCATGTCTAATCCCACTTTTAGAGAATTCAGTGATGAATGACTCTAAAAAGTGATGGATGTCCCTAAATTGCCTTTGTTGCAAAGGTTGGAACCAAGTTAAAGCGGTATTCTTTAACGTTAGTCCAAATGCGTTGTATTGCGTGAACATGTCTTCAACTTGTTCAGCTCTTAGTACTTGCTTGAATTCTGCGACGTGGTCATAGGGATCTCCTGTCCCATCAAAATAATTCTTCATTGATTTTACTAATTGAGTGGGTCTCAATATTCTTGCGTGTTCACGTGGTCTAGGTAGAGGAAAATCATCTCTACCACCTGGTATTCCATGATCCCTTTGTCTATCCACTCTATTAGTGTCCGTGGTTGTTCTATCTCTCCCTATGGGATGAGTGAAGCTTACTTCTGGTCTCTCTTTATTTCCCTCTCTTTGATTTCCATGGGCTGAGGATGTTCCTGCCCCTTGCTGACTTGTATTCATGTTTGTTCTAGATGGAGGGAATACCAATTCTCCTCTCCATGTGTATGTGTTTTTAGTGCGGTCGGGTACCACAAAGACTCTTTCTGAAGTCTCATCCAGGTATACAACCTTTCCAGGTGTATCCGGGTCCTTGAACTCGTATATAGTGATGATACCTACCTCACTGAGTAGTTCTGTCTTGTATCTCCAAAAGGCTTCATCCGTTTCTTTATTTACAAACAACTCTATGCTTCTGTTGTCTTGAGGGATCCATTCTGGGATTAGTACTCGTGTCAGTACAAATTTCCCTCTAGGTGTTCTAGGCTCGTCTAATGGTTCCTTTCCTTGAGATTTTGCTTCCGTCTCTGGTTGAATCACGCCAAACTCGTTGGTATTGTTTGGCTGCGTACTTAAGATGTACATCGTTCCTTCCTTGTCTATGTACGCGTCTCTCTCGAATTTCACCACTGGACGTTCCAATCCAATGGGTTGATCGGGGTTGTGCATTTGCACCACTTGCCTTCGCAAACCATCCTCATAGATGTGAGCACCTAATCGGTTGGTTCGGAGAAACTCTAGTTGTGTTCTATAGGGTCCTTCAGGTTTTTCTAAATAGGCTACATTCGACCCTCCTTCTGGTCTTTCTGTGCTAAATGCCATTTCTGAATCACTAGTATCTGAGCTCTCGTAGGGATAACTAGTGTTCAATTGTTGAGCCCACGATCGTGCAGTAGTTCTTACACTTGCCTCTGATGATCTAAGGCTTCGTCGGTCTGACTTACCTATATGTTTGCTCGATCTAAGGTTCATTAATTTTCTTCCTTGCACACTCAGTACACGCTCAGATCGTCACCGATTCTTTGTTATTACTTTCTTGATTCTTTTTAGATTTCTTTAGATTCTTGTCTTAATGTATGCGTCAGGAATTCGACTTTCCGTGATAATTTTGCGTTCTCGTTCCGTCAGACTTAGGTTCTTTCCTTTAGGTTTTCGTGTCACACACCTTTACTTTGGTCTTGTACTTGAAAGAATTAAATATCTTGAACTTGAGGCGTTTCTATCGTCTTAATCCACAATGCTAACATTTATCCTAAGCTAAGAATTGACTGAGGGGGTTGAGTAATCTTCCAACCTCGAGTCAGCTTTTTCTGGTTGCTCTGATGCCCAAGAAGCCGCGCTTCCCAAGCTTTATGCCCTTCACTGCCTTGCTTTTGTTGTCTTTGATTGCCCTTGCTAGACCTGGAAAAATCCAATATTAGACCAATTCACAGCTGGATGATCAAGCACTTAAGTACATACACCTTTTAAGTCCCTTCCCTTTTGCCCAACTTTTTAATGCTTGCCCCCTGGCTTTCTAATCCCAAACTATGTCAACCTCAAAATAGCTTATATAAAAATAGACGTATCCTTCAAGAGCTTTCTAACGAGCTATTAAGCTCAAAAAACGGACTTCGGATGAAAAAGTTATGACCGTTCAGGCCCTGGGGGGTAAAAACTGACAAATAGGTTTTTCTCCAACTATGAGCTAAGGGGTCTCCTATGAGTCTAATCACCCAAAAATTTCCCAAAAATAGCCCCAAAATTGGCCAAAAAATGAAACCCTAAAATTTGCGATGGGGGTGCACAATCGCGATGGTCAGAGATAATCGCGATGGTCTGGGACCGTCGCGATGGCGTGAGGGTGCACCGTCGCGATGGCGTGAATTTGCACAATCGCGATGGTCTGAAAGTGCACCGTCGCGATGGCGTCAGTCAACGGTCAACATGCACAATCGCGATGGTCTGAAGAGCACCGTCGCGATGGCGTGAACTTGCACAATCGCGATGGTCTGAAAGTGCACCGTCGCGATGGCGTGAACTTGCACAATCGCGATGGTCTGAAAGTGCACCGTCGCGATGGCGTGAAAGTGGACAATCGCGATGGTCTGAAGAGCACCGTCGCGATGGTCTGAGCGCGATGACGTGAGCCAATCACGATGGTCTGGGCGCGATGGCGTGAGCCAATCGCGATGGTCTGAATTTTTGAAGTGTCGCGATGGTGTGACACAATCGCGATGGTCTGAAGAGCACTGTCGCGATGGTTTGAAAGTGCACCGTCGCGATGGCGTGAAAGTGCACAATCGCGATGGTCTGAAAGTGCACCGTCGCGATGGCGTGAAAGTGCACAATCGCGATGGTCTAAATTGCCACGTGGCACCGTCGGCGCGATGGCGTGAGCCAATCGCGATGGCGTGACACAATCGCGATGGTCAGAGATAATCGCGATGGTCTGGGACCGTCGCGATGGCGTGAGGGTGGACAATCGCGATGGTCTGAAGAGCACCGTCGCGATGGTCTGAGCGCGATGGCGTGAGCCAATCACGATGGTCTGGGCGCGATGGCGTGAGCCAATCGCGATGGTCTGAATTTTTGAAGTGTCGCGATGGTGTGACACAATCGCGATGGTCTGAAGAGCACCGTCGCGATGGTCCGGCCAAGCCATCGCGATGGCGTGAGCCAATCGCGATGGTGTGACACAATCGCGATGGTCAGAGACCGTCGTGATGGTCCACCAAAATGCAAATTTTGTGAATGCAGCTGTGGATTCCTAGAGGCGCTGGTGTCGCCTACACGCTGGTGTCGCCTACACGCTGGTGTGGTCGCCTTCTCCAAATTCCAAACTTTGCAGACCATCGCGATTGTCTGACACAGTCGGAAATTTCTGACAGAAACTGAAAATTTTACCTTTTCCAAGCTTTCCTGATGCACTGGAGCTCTGTACCTGCAAGAAAACTCAAGAAAACCAAAGTACACACAAGCACAAAAGCTCTCTCTCACTCTCTCGCATGCACAAATGAGGGGAAATGAGGAGAATGGGTGGATATGGTGAATTTTTTGATTTTTTTGGAGATGAAGATGATGATGCGGTGATGAAGATGGAGTGTGGGGGAGGTGAAAAACACTAAAAACTAAGTAAAAACAACAACAAAAACTGAAATTTTTACCTTCCAACGCCACTTCTTGCTATACTCTTACCATCACACATTCGTCCTAGACTCGATCCCCGGCAACGGCACCAAATTCGGTGTTGCTCTAGCACAATGGTGAGAACCACGTTAAGAAGCTTCACCTCCTTAATGTCAATCCGCGGAAGAGATAGGAGTGATATGAAGATCGTGAACGTGAGATGAAGTGAGAGTGAAGGTGAGAAGCATAGAAATGCACACACACATACACACACACTACGAAGAGACAAGCAAGACACAATGGAAGGTGGGAAATTAGCTCTATTACTCAAGAACACTATTACAAGCTCAAAATAGCTCTAATCTCACACTAGCTAACCTCAAAAATGAGCTCTCTAGCTCTTTTTATAGTTTCTAGACTAGTTTTGACCGGTTTCACATCTAGTGACCGGCATAGTTAAAAATTAGGTCCTAGATGCTATTTGGAAGGGTAAACGGTATCTAAAAATAACGAAAATTGGTACGCACATTCTACCTAAGCTCCTCAAGCTCGAGGACTCCTTGGCTTGCACAAAATGGAGCTATGGATTACAAAAATGGGGTTTTCTATGTTACAATAGTGATAAGAATCACTGTTGGAGGTTTTTTGGAAAGTATTTGAAAACATAATTATTTGAAAAACGATTCGACTGGCTCCCTGCTTTGTCGTTACATGCTTCCGTGTCGTCTGTGCCTCTGACTGCTTCCAACAATGTTGAAGTAGATATTGCTTCTGCCCATGGGTAGTGTGGTAGCTTCTTTCCTTCAAGCATAGTCCTAGCTATCCCAAATAGGGTTTTGATTCCTCCTCTCAACAACACCATTCTATTGAGGAGAGTACCTAGTAGTGACCTCCATTTTAATACCCTTATCTTGCAAATATTTTCATCAAAATATTTGGAGAAATATTCTTCCCCTCCATCAGATCTAAGCTTCTTCAATGACTTGCCAATGTAGTTCTCTACATGTGCTAAATACTTCTTGAAGCAATCAAACACTTCACTTTTGTTTTTGATAAAGTATAATATTTTCCACCTACTATGATCATCAACAAAATATACATAATACATTGAGATTGCTAATGATGGTTCTTGACTTGGTCCCCACACATCTACATGTATTAAGTCCAAGAGGTTGTTGTGGATGTACCCTTTGCTATGGTAAGCTTGTCTTTGTGATTTACCAATTTGACAAACATCACATCTATTGATCATATGTTGCTTTGAGATGTTTGGAATCCTTAGAACACTTTGATCCCCACATATATCTTTTAATGTTCTTTCATTCACATGAGCAAGCCTCTCATACCACACTTTTAGCTCACTTAGGGTTTGAGACCCAAATTTATATAGAGCTACATTTCTCGTTTCTCCCACTTCAAATGTGAAGAGCCTCTCATGTTTCCCACCTCTCGCTATCTTTTTTGAAGCCTTTACATGGATCTTCCACATAAACTCCATGTTGAGTGAACCTAACCTGCAAGCCTCTTTCTACAATTTTGCCTACACATTAGGTTTTCGGTGATGGTTGGTACATAGAGAACCTTACTTAGAATGTTTGTTTCGTCATTGGATGCTTTGACATTGCCAATCCTCTCCACATTGTGCTTGGTATCATCCCCTATTTGTACCTCATGTCTGTGCTTAGGTTTCTCCAAGTCTGATAGAAGAGAAAAATTGTTTGCAACATGGTTTGAACAGCCATAATCTATATGGAACAAATGTTCATCCTCTTTACCTTCCATATGGATCAAATTCATTAGAAGTAATGAATCTTCATGTGATTGATCCTCTGAGTAGTTGTTATAATCTCTTCTAGTATTGTTTTTGTTGTTGTTGTTGTTGTAGTTTTGTCCACCTCTACCTCTTTTATTGCCAAATCCACTTCTACCTCTTCCTTTCTGTATTCTTCAAATGAGCCAATAGTTTTGAGTGGTGTGGTTAGAATTGTTATAGATGGCACAAGACTTAACTTCTTGTCCTTTAAACTTGTCTTGTTTTGCTCCTTTCTTATTTCCCTTCCATTTGCTTTTACATGCATAGTTCGCTTGGGACACTTCTTAACCATTATCCTCCTTCTTTCCTTTGTTCTTCTTGTCCTTGTTATTAGTATAAAGAGAAGTTGTAGAGTTATCTTCATTTATGTTGTTTTTGGCCTCTTGATTGAAGAGTTGTCCAAATAATATGTTGAATCCAGGTGTTTGCACATCCATGATGAGGTCATAGGTAGTTGTGAATGATTACCATTGCCTATCATTCCTTATGCCATTCAAGATTTGCCTCATAATGGCTTCCTCTTCAATCAATTCCCCAATTGAGGCTAGCTAATCTACAACTTCCTTGACTTTGGTAACAAAGTCTTTGATTTTTTGCTTAGGTATCTTCTCCATAAGGAAGTATCTGCTTTACTCATGATAAATCCTTGATCCTGAAGGTATGTAGTCAACCTATGGTTCCATGCCCTAGGTGTCTGCTTCAATCCATACAGCGTTTTGTCCAATTTACATACATATGTTACCTTATTTGGATCCTCATAACTAAGAGGTTGTGACATGTACACCTCCTCTAAAATCCAACCATTTAGGAATGCATTTTTTACATCTAATTGATACATGTTCCAATTCTTTGATGCAGCCACACTTACCAATACCCTGATGGTTGGCATTTTGGCCACAGGTGAGAAGGTTTCTTCATAATCAACTCCTTGGGTTTGTGCAAAACCCTTAGCCACAAGTCTAGCTTTATACCTGCTTATTGATCCATCAGAATTCCTTTTGATCTTATAGATCCATCTAGAACCAATTACCTTCATAGACTCCTTCTTTGGCACTAGCTTCCAAGTATCATTCTTCTTGAGTGCTTCAATTTCCTCATCCATAGCTTCCTTCCATTCTACCTTGGTCTTTGCTTCTTCATATGATGATGGCTCTTCAAATGACAAGTCTTTTGCAAGATAAACAGAGTGCTTAGTAACTAGGGAAGTGTCATACCCATATATGATTGGTTTCTTGCTCTCCCTTCGTGATCTTTTGATTGCTTGGTTGGATGATTCTGGTATATCCTCCAACTTCTTCATCTTGACTTTGCCTTTGGACTTCCATGCCTTGAAATCTTCTAGGTTGATGATGTCCTCATCATATGAGTTGATATCTCCATTCTGAGTAGGCTCCTCCTTAGTGAGGCTTGGAAACTCCTCTTCCAAGTCATAAGGTAGTTTTACTTTCCTGCATTCACTATCAAACCAAGAGTCATTATCATCAAAGAAAACATCTCTACTGACCAAGAATCCTTTGTTTGAAGGGTTGTAGAGCATGTATCCTTTATGATTCAAGTCATTCCCTATAAAGATACACTTCTCTGCCTTAGGGCCTAGCTTACCTCTTATCTGAGAAGGGATATGCACATAAGCAATAGACCCGAAGATCCTGCAATGATCAAGTGAAGGTCTTCTACCATGCCATGCTTCATATGGGGTCATCCCATCAAGAGACTTGGATGGAAACCTGTTTACAAGATAAATGGCAGTAGATACACTCTCTACCCATAAGTAATTAGGTAATTTTTTCTCATTTAACATAGACCTAGTTGTTTCAACAATTAATCTATTTCTCCTCTCTGCCACCCCATTTTGCTCAGGGGTATACCTTGTTGTTATTTCTCTCTTGATTCCTCTGTCTTGTAAGAATGCATCAAACTCATTTGAGAAGTACTCACCTCCTCCATCTGACCTTAGTCTCTTTAGGTTTCTCCCTATTTGGTTTTCAACAAGTGCAATATACTTTTTAAAGCAACTAAATACTTCATCTTTGTGCTTCATAAAGTACAATACACTCCACCTACTGTAATCATCAATGAAAGATACATAATACCTTGATCCAAAAATTGAGGGATCCTTACTTGGTCCCCATACATCTGTATGGAAAAGCTCTAAGTAGTCCTCATGCATGTATCCTTTCCTTGAGAAGGGTAACCTATGAGATTTTCCAAATTGACAAGCACCACATTTATAAATCATGTGTTGCTTGGATACATTAGGTATCCGAAGCACATTGCCTACCACATGGTTTGAGCATCCTGAGTCAATGTAGAATAGATGGTCATCATTTATACCTGGTTTTGAAGTCATGTTCATAATCAGAAGAGAACCTTCTTGATCCTTTGTGTAGTTGTTGTAATCCTTCCTTGATTTGTAGCCTCCTTGGTAGTTGCTATTGTAGTTGTTGTTGTAGTTGTTATTGTATCCTTGATGGTGATTGAATCTTCCTCTAGATTGTGTGTATCCACCTCTTTGATATCCTCTACCTCTCTGATTCTTGAAGTTCCTGCAACACTCATTTGTAGTATGATTTGACAATCCACAAATATTACATAGTGAGGAGTTATAAGATCTCCCCCTACTTGGCTTACATCCTCTGCCCCTTCCTCTTGAGGTTCGACCTCTCCCTGCATAGTTGGCTTGGGAGGTAGTTCCTTCATCTTCAACCTTTTTGTTCTTCCCTTTCTCTTTGGATTTACTTTTATCAGTCTATAGGGTAGAAGAGCTATTACCTCTTGATGAATCTCCATTCTTGTTGAGCTTGGCTTCATGGGTAAATAGTTGCCCCATGAGTGTGGTAAGGTCTAGAATCTACATGTCCATGTACAAGTCCATGGATGTTGTGAAGCTCTCCCATTTGTCATCAGCTTTAATGCCATTGATCACTTGTCTTACAATCTGCTACTCTTCAATTTCTTCTCCTATGCTTGCCAATTGATTTGCTACATCTTTGACTTTGGTCACATACTCTGAGATGCCTTGCTTGGGTTGCTTTCTTTGAGTGGTAAACTCAATCCACAATTGGTTCTTCATAGCCCTTGTGTTGGAAGAGAAATATGAAGACAATGTTTCCCAAATCTCTTGGATGTCTTACAGTTCCTAATATGTGGAATAAGAAAATCAGAGATTGAGTAAAGTAAGTAGGACCTTGCTAATGCATCCTTAGAACACTAGGTGTTGAGTCTTTCATGCTCCTCTCTTGTAGGTTGTCATTTGCTCCTAAATATGTGCATCTCCTCATCTCCTGAGATGTATCCATAGAGGCTCCTTCCGTGCAAGTATGCCTTCATCCTCAAGGACCATGCTTGGTAGTTGTTCCTGTCCAATTTATCAATGAAAGAAGGAAAACCATCTCCCATTTTACCGGAACTTTTCTCTGATACCACTGTAGGGATAGATGGATGGACACTCCAAGAAATGAGTAGGTACTGCCAAATCCTGCTTTGTACCAGCCCCTTCTAGCTTCAGAGTTGAGTTGTGGAACCTCTTAGTTTTCCAAAGACACTATACAAGTGCCTATGTACTTTGGAAATGATGTAAGAAAAGATTGAATCAATACAGACTACTTCAAAGTTGAAGGTTCAATGAAAACGTTCTATTTTTTATCACACACCTGCTGCTTGTTATGCTCAAAGCTACTAGTACAGTAGGAATTAGGAAAATTTCTTTTAGAGGTATCTAATTATCTCAGTAAGCTAATGATTCCAAGTGGAATCACTTAAAATGATGTACTATACACAGAGCAATCAATTTAGCAATTGAATCATTACCCCCGATTTTTTAGGACCTCTGCAGAGTTTGACCAATGAGTGCTTTGACGCGCTTTTCTCCAAATTGCCTGAACAGGTTTCCTTAAAACTTTGTGAGCATGTAGAGCTGATTCCAAAAAGCTATAGATCATTGAAAATGGTGAAGAAATGACTGAGATATGAGCAATATAAGTTGACAGTTATGTATAACTATAACAGAGAGATCATTGATGAACAATGTGGATCTATTGTATTAATGAACAGTGTTGTACAAGATCATAGGCTTGACAATCATAGCCTAATGATGGTGAGTAGTGTAGGCTACAATGTAGAACTCACACTCTTACAAAATGGCAATGGAGAGCTTGGGGATTGAGACTTCTTCACGTGACTTTTTCAAGTCACTTTATATAAGTGTTACATTCAAATTTGATTTTGAATTCAAATTTTGGCTCTCTCTAAAGGTATTTCTTCAATCTAGGAAATATTCCCTCAATGAAGTAGTTACTTTTCTATCTAACAAGTCCACGAGTTTTTGGTAGGTGATTACAAATATTCTCTCAAGTAAAAAAAATGACTTTTACAAATGGTAAAGATGAAAAATCTTCCTAGCAACGGTTTCCATGGAACTTCATATGTTTATGGACTTTAAGCCAAATGTGTGGGCTTGGACTTTGCACCAACAAGAAGTACATAAAATTTCTTATGAACATCCTACAGGAGAGCAATATTATTACAAAGGGCCAAGACCTTACTATTATTCCTCTTATGATGCCCACCATTATGATGAGGATCTTGGTTGGAACCAAGGATAAGAGGGAAACTACTCTAATGTGTGGTAAACCAGAGTTCGACCTCCTATGAGGAAAAATAGAGCACCACCTACAAGAGGTTATGTTTATAGATGTCATCTAGATCACTTTATTCCCGATTATCCTCATCCTTTGGATTACTAGCCTAGTGCTAGAATTGAGTGTGGATTTTTTTCTAGATTTTGGGAAAGAGAATCTCTTCAAGGATTGCCCTAAAAATCCTAACAAAGGTAAAACCACTTAAATAAACATCATAGAGATAGTAGGACTAGCATATATAGGCTTTGATAAATCATTCCTAGTGCATGTGACTAAAGCCCAAACTGAACATAGAGAAGTCCAAACAAAGATTGAAGTATTCAGCCCATGATATGAAAATAAAGAGGGATGAAACTCAAGATTTGTAGGAAACAATACCAATAAGAGTGAAATCCCAAGTAAAAAGAGAGCACATGCATGGAAAAGAAGAAAGAAGAAGCTTAAAAAGAAGTGGAAACAAACAATGATTGACTTAAAAGAAAACTTGAAACAAGAAGAAACAAATCAATTGCTTAATGAATCTCTCTATAATCATGTGCAATCATAGAATTAGTTCTAGACAAACCCAAGATGAGCCAAACAAAGCAACAGATAGGATTGGTCCTAGTAGACCTCATGAATGAAGACCTAAAAATGTTCTTAAAGTCCAGGAAGAGAGATTAGTCATTAGAACTAGCTTAGAGCACCATAAAAATCTCTATTCTAGAGGAGACCTAGAACATGAAAGGTTAACCTTGTTCATGAGGATGGTAGAATTCACTCAAGCTATGCTAAAACTTAAACCCATTATTGTATCAAATACCAAGATTTTAGAAACTCAATTCTAGGAATCACATAATAAGTGGCATATAAGGATCCACCTTAAGATCAAAGCAAATCTTTGAAAGAATTTCCTTATTTACCTAGATCCCAAATAATGGAATTATAGATAGAAAAGACCATAACATACATCGATGAATCTTGCACTCAAGAAATATTGGATAGAGTTCATGAAACTCATTGGAAGAAAGAGCAATAGACCAATCCACATATCGTTGAGATAGTTGTGGGACAACAAGACAAGCATCCTCTTGAAGGATCTTATTACAATGATGCTCAGAACCTTAGCATTTGTGACGAAGATACTATCAATCTCCCACTAAACAAAATTGGGGAATATAGTGAAGGGGATGTGGGAAACACTTGTTTGCTCATCCTCTATAATGATTACAAAATCAAATTCATAGTAGACTCATAAGCAAGAGATATCATTTCTACAAAATATTTTTGGGAGAAATGGGGTCACCTTACCCTAAGAACCATGCAAATGAAATTATAGCGAGCGGATCATCACATAATATTTTCATAGGCAATGATGTGAAAATTAGTGAAGAAAGATATTTGCTGAAATAAGACTCTCAAGATGTCTTTGCATGGACATATACTGATCTCAAGTGAGTAAATATGAACATCTCTTCGCATAGGATTCCCATGATAGTAGATTCTAAGCCTAGTAAGCAAAGAACGTACACCTATAATGATACATATTTTGCTAAAATCAAGGAAAAGATTGATAAATTGCTAGCCTCAAGGTTCATTTATGAAAAAGAGCACATAGAATGGATGCTGCCCATCATGATGTTCCCAAAGAAGAACAAAAAACTAAGAGTCTGCATGAATATGAAGAAAGTGAATGTTGCTACCATTAAACATAGCTAGATGCTTCCAATTAATGACCATCTTTTAATATGAATTGTGCCAAGGAAGTGTACAACTTCCTTGATGGCTTTTTGAGATATAACCAAGTGGCCATTGCATTAGAAAACTAGGAGATCCTCTTAAAGTACCAAATTCAATGTATCTCTACCCTAAAAAAGATCTTTGAGAAGTACAAATCCCATTAAGTTTTCTTGAATCTTGAATTTTTCTTTTTCATGGTTAGGCAAGATAAAACCTTTGACCACATAATGTTTAAAAATGGAATCTCAACAGATGAAGAAAAATGTAAAGTGACTTTGGATTTCCCTCATTGTAAGAATGGAAATGAGGCTCAATCCTTCATGGGACATTTTGGATACTACAAATGTTTTATCCACATGTATGCAATCATTGCTAAACCACTTTATGAATTACTTATGCACTTTGAGTGGATGCATGCATGTGAAGTATCATTCTTAAAACTCAAAAGACGAATGTGCATTGCTCACATCATGAAGGAACTTGAGTGGAAACAACCATCCCATGTTCACATGGATGCATCGAACTATGCCATAGGATGTACTTAGATAAGTTGAAATATGGATTTCCCAATTGCTTATGCTAGTAGAAAATCAAACACACCAAAAAGGAACTATACCACTATTGAATGAAAGGGATAAGTAATGGTGTATGTAGTCAAGAAAATGTACCATTATCTCTTAGGCAAAATCTCAAGTTCTTTAGAGACCATCAAGCATTGTTGTACCTATTGAATAAACCATGTGCTAGTAGATGGTTAGTGCATTGGTTCCTACTACTTATGAAATTTGATTTTGAGATAATTGTAAAGCAAGGAAATTTGGTAGATGGTTTTGTTTATGAGATAGAGCACACAGAATGGGTCTCATCAATCATGGTAGCACCCAAGAAAAATGTAAAACCTTAGGTGTACATTAATTAAAAGGAACTTAATGAGGCCACTATCAGGGATATTTATGCTTTACCAATAATTGATCACTTGTTAGAGTGGGTTGGTAAAACTAAATATCAACCAAAAATCAAATTTTCCATCAAATGGGGTATCTATGTTTAGGGTAATGCCCTTCAGGATTATTAGTGTCCTCGCTACCTTTCAAAGACTCATGTGCAATGCTTTTAAAGAATTCCTTAGGGAATGCTTAGATGTATATGTTGATGACCTTTGTGCTCAATTGAAAGCTAGAAGTCAACACATTGTAGAGCTTAGGTGCATCCTTGGTAAGTGACATATATATAAGGTATGCTCAAACACTAAAAAATGTGTGTTCATGGTTTGAGACGGAAAAATCATAAGACACATTGTTTCAAATCCTGGCATCTCTATTGATGAAGAAAAAATCAAAGTCATTCTTAATCTTTAAAAGCATATAAATGCCAAAGAGGTTGAAGCTTTTATGGGACATTTATAGTGCTATTGATGCTTTATACATATGTATGCCATGATAACAAAGCCTGTTTATGCACCCATCAATCATTTTCAATGGATCATGGAATGTGAAGAATCTATCACTCATCAAGAACTACTAATGATGAATTTGCAATTGGCATAAATCATGAAATACCTAATGCATACTTGTTTAATATTGAGGTATCTCCTAAGTGAGTAGAACCCTTGGTTATTGTTCTCACTTATGACCCAAACCACGAGGTTGTCCATGTGCCACCACAACATCTTAAGCAGCAAAAGGATGTCACTTTGAATGAAGGTTGCATCTACCATCAAGATCACTAAGGCATTATGTATTGTTGCATAGATGATGGTGAATAGCAAAGTTTCATTGAGATAGCTCATAAAGATGTCCTAGGCTCACACTATCCACATGTCATACATTGCAAAATTTTAAATGCATTAGTGTGCTTTGGTCTTCAATGAAGAAGGATGTGATCAAATTTGTACAAAATTATCAAGTGTCAAAAAACCTATTGAGCATGAAAAATCGTATTGAATATCCATGAATCCTGATTGGAGTTTACCTATGCTTCATTTCTTTCATATATGCAAGCTACCATCTAACCTATCTCCTTCTAGGAAATGATCCTATGAAGAAAGCAACATAGACTAAACACTAATTCGTAATCAATTCTATAAAAAAGGGAAGGATATTTTCTAAGGATTTGTGTTCACAAGACCAACTATCTATCTTTACTTGAAGTATCTCACTCAGGTGTAACTGGAAGAAATGTTTCTCCTAAAAGAAATATACTTATGCTAATTTTCATAGGCCAATGGTGGCCTACCATGCACATGGATGTTGACACTTTTGAGAAAATATGTGATGTCTAACAATGAGTGAAATAACCATTTCGCATGGATGAAATGCCATTGAGACCTATGATGGGAGGCAGAGAATTTGCCCGATGGCTCATAGATTTCATTGGACCAATCAATCTTCTTGCTCATGACATTTGAGGATTTAGTCTTTGTTATGTTGCAAGAAGTTGAGTCTAGACAGAATAGGTCCATTATGCATGTTGCAGATCAAGCTTTCTTGGCTCGTCAAACAACAAAGGTAAATGGAGCTCATCTACTAGTAAGCAAAAATTTGCTAGTTCTGCACAATAAAAAAAGGATGATAGAAACGAGAAGAAAATAGAAAAATAGAAAAATAGAAATTGTTTTGCAAATATTGTAAAGGAAATGAACATGTCATAAAGAGTTGTCTGAAATTAGTCGCAAAAGAGGCAAAGAAAAAAGAGGTTGGAATGGTTGTTGCAAAATCCTCTACACCCAAATCACACTCTCCAAATCTTCTACAGAATGAAGAATGGGTGTTTACTACTCTCTGCAATTATGGCCCATCTTTCCATGAACATTGTATGTCTACAGTAGACTTAGGTGTCTTGATATATTTAGGTAGTGATGTGTGTGAACACACTAGGACTACCGAGGCACTTTTTTCCCTCTTTAGGAGGTTTCTTTCCCCCCCCTTGTATATACGCCTTTGCCCTAATGGGCTACTTATCTTTGTACATTCTCTGGTAATACATTCAATATTGTGTGTTGTGCTCAAAGCTTCTTCTTCTTCCTTGTGCTGTTTGCATGCTTCCACAGACATCTAACTCCAACAATTGGTATCAGAGCAGATCGCCACTTCATCTAGGGCCTTATCGACACCTCTCTAGTTCTAGTCTCAGAATCGGACGAATTTTGGTGAGCATACTCAGCGTGTTTTTGAGATCAAAACAACTTCATTCTATGGTGCCGGAATCATGATATGAGCTCATTTTGGCCTCTGAATGCACTATCATAGTGCTTGTGTAGGCTATTTCTTCTTTTTGTGTCAAAGGTATATACCAGTTTCGGTTCGCTAGTATAAGCCTCTTGAAGTTTGCTACAGGCATATCAGAATTCATCTGGGCAGTTTTGTTCAACTTTTTGAGATATAATTAATTTTTTGCATCAAGGTATTTTAGTCACTGACCATGGCTGAAAGCAGTGATGTATTCTGTATGTGGGCTATTGAGGATAAGTTGGATGGTACCAACTACCCATTATGGGCTTATATGATGCGACATGTATTGGTTGCAAAAGGACTGTGGAACATTGTGCAGGGTGTTGAAAAACGTCCTATCACACCTGCACCTATTACAATTGCAAGTACAGCAGCTAACGAAGAAGGTGTCGAAGATGATGATATTCTGCATATTCGTGTTCGTGCTGCAGTTTGTGCTGCACCTACTGTAGAGCAAATTCGTTGGGATGGTAGAGATGCCCAAGCACATGCATTGATAGCTTTGTCTATCAAACGTGCCATTATTCCTCAGATTTGCTCTTGCAAAACATCCAAGGATGCTTGGGATACACTTACCACATTGTACCAAACTAGGAATGAGGCTCGTGTTGCTTACCTCTGAAAACAGTTGGAGAGTGAGCACATGAATGAAGGTGATTCTATGGACAATTTTCTAACAAAGATCAAAGGCTTGAAGGAACAGTTGATTTTTGCTAACGAGGTTATTCCAGATAGCTCATTTGTGTAGATCGTTCTGAATGGTCTTCTTGATTCATATTAGAGTTTTGCTTCTACTCTTTGATTGATGATGAAACACAATCCAAATGCCTTGTCATTTGAGGAGTTAGTCTCTGTTCTGTTGCAGGAGGATCAGTCTAGGTAGAATAGGTCCATTATGCGTGTTGTAGATCAAGCTTTCCAGGCTAGTCAGAAGGGCAAAGGAAAATGGAGCTCTTCAACTAGTAAGCAGAAATCTGATAATTCTGCACAATCGAAGAGGGAAGACAAAGATGAAAAGAAATCAGAAAAGCAGAAATTGTTTTGCAAGTACTATAAAGGAAATGATCATATCATAAAGAACTATCCAAAAATGGCTGCTAAAGAGGCTGGAACGGTTGTTGCAGAGGCCTCTACACCAAAAACAGAGTTTGCTAATCTTGTGCAAGAAGAAGAATGAGCATTTACTACTGTTTGTAGTTTCGACCCATCTTCTCATGAGCAGTGCATGTCTGTAGTGGACTCATATGTTTGGTACTTTGACAATGGGGCGACCAAACATATTACCTCGCAGTGGAGTTTCTTCTCTTCACTCAAGCTTGCCCCTACAGGGAATATTGTTACATGCACCAACAACTCCTCTTATCCTGTTATGGGAGTTGGTAAGATCATTCTGACTACTACTGATGGTAGTTCTTTCACTTTGTCAGATGCTTTGTTTGTGTCAAGTATCAAGAAAAATCTGTTATCCGTTTCTGTATTACTCAAGATTGGCTTGGTTGTGAAATTTGTTAATGATAGATGTACAATTCATGCTCTGTCAAATGGCGACGTGATTGTTACTTCTGGCATTTTATGTCGTGGGTTGTATAAGCTCATAGACTATGAAAGATACGTAAATGATTTGGCATGTGCAGTACATGATTCTCAGGCTATGTCACATGCAAAGCTTTGGCATGCATGCTTTGGTCATCTGAATTTTGCTAGTTTGCTATGCCTACAAAAATCTGAAATGGTGTTCTCTTTGCCCAAACTTGAGGCACCTGGAAAACATGTTTGTGAAGGTTGTATTTTGGGCAAAATGCGGTGTTCCTCCTTTACAAAAGATGGTTCAGTTTGGGCTACTCAGAGATTGTAGCTAGTAATGTCTGAAGGTCCTATGCAAACACCTTCTTTTGGAAATTATCTTTACTTCGTGACTTTCATCGATGATTTTTCCAGGCATGCATGGGTATATCCATTGAAGGCAAAGTCCGAAGTGTTCATGTGCTTTAGACTGTTTTTGGTTTTGGTTGAAAATTTGTCAACATGTAAAATGGGCACCCTCCGTTCTGATCGAGGGGGGGAATATATGTCTTCTGATTTTAATGCATTTCTGGCTGAACGTGGGATAAAACACCAGTGTACAGTGCCATATACACCTCAACAGAATGGACTTGTTGAACGAAAGAACAGGTCACTCATGGAGATGGCGAGATGTATGGTCAAGAGTCAACCTTTACCACATAGTTTCTGGCTTGAGGTTGTCATGTGTGCAACATATGTACTTAACATGTGTCCCACTAAAGCGCTACAATCTATCACTCCATATGAGGCTTGGCATGATCGCAAGCCATCTGTTGCTCATCTGTGTGTTTTGGCATATGCATTAGTGCCTGAACAACATCGCAAAAAATTGGATGATAAAGCAGTAAAATGTATTTTTGTTGAGTACAGTTCTGAAAGTAAAGTCTATTGTCTGTATCATCCACATATTAAACACATTCTGGTTAGCCGTGATGTTGTTTTTGTGGAAGAGGTTATTCAGCCATTGCTTTCATGTACTAAGGAGACATTTGTTAGCTCTAAACACATGTATGATACTTTGCTGCCTCTTTTTACAAGTGGACAGTCTAGTGTTGGTCCTAATGAGGCAACTTGTAAACCTTTGCAAGTTTCATGTGATGATGCAGATCATTCCATTTCTGATGCAAATTTACATGATGCACTTGTTGATGAGAGAGCTGATATTGAGCTAGCAGAAACTATGCCAAAATGGCTAGTGCAAACTTTGCGTGATAGAGAATTAGGTGCACCTTTGCCATATCATACTTGTTTAGGCTCTCATAGTGCCTCTTTTGCATCAGATTACTATGCTATGGCTGCATCTAGTCTCTGTGATGAGAATGAGCCTATTTCGTTTGATGAAGCATGAAATTCAAAGAATTGGATGGTTGATATGCAATCTGAATATGATGCTATAATGAAGAATGGTACTTGGTCTTTATGTGACTTGCCTCCTAGCAAGAAGGCCATTGGGACGAACTAGGTATACAAGCTGAAGTGTAAGCCTGATGGTACAATTGACAGGTATAAGGCTAAGGTTGTTGCAAAGGGTTATGTGCAAGAAAGAGGCATTGATCTTGACGAGACCTTTGCACCTACTTACCAAATGACTATTGTTCGTAGCATCTGTGCACTTGCAACTCATCATGGTTGGAATGTACATCAATTGGACATTAAAACAACATTTCTGAATGGTGACTTGCATGAAGAAGTGTATGTTTTTTAGCCCCGTGGCTTTGTGCAGAAAGGGCATGAAAACCAGGTGTGCAGGTTAAAGAAGGGATTATATGGCTTAAAGCAAGCACCATATGCTTGGTATGAAAAGGTAGATGCCTATCTGATTGCACATGGTTTTGAGAACAATCCAACTGAAAGCACCTTATATGTTAAGCCTGCTAGTGATGTACTTATGATCATTGTGGTTTATGTTGATGACATGTTGCTCACTGGTCCTCATGGGACGCATATTGTTGATTTTAAGGCTAATTTACATGCCTCATTTGAGATGTCTGATTTGGGACATTTGCATGACTATTTGGGCATTCAATTTATGCACGTTGATGGTGGAATGCCTTTGTATCAAACAAAATATATTGAAACATTATTGCAGCATTTCAACCTTGAATACTATAAGCCTATCACCACTCCTATGGAGACATGTTTACGATTGAGTCTTTTCAGGATGTTGGAGATGCATTTGATGCTATTCTCTATTAGCAAGCTGTTGGATGCTTGATTTACTTATGCATTACTCAACCAGATATTCAGTTTGTTGTCTCACAAATGAGCAGGTTTATGCATTGCCCCAGGTGTCAAGCATTGGCAGGCGGTTAAGCGCATCTTTTGCTACTTGAGTGGTACTCGGTTACTTGGGTTGTTTTACCTCAAGGGGGGATCACTATCGCCAGATTTGCATGCTTTTTCTGACTTCGACTGGGCTGGTTACTATGACACTTGTGTGTCCACTAGTGGTTTTTGCTTCATGCATGGTAGCTCATGTATATCTTGGTTGAGCAAGAAGCAACCTATTTTGGCCACTTCCAGTTGTGATGCTGAGTATAGGGCAGCTTTCACTGCTACTATTGAGTGTGTGTGGCTCAAACACCTTATGGTTGATTTGGGTGTTGGCCAGTCTTCTGCCACCACCATCTTCATTGACAGGCAGAGCACATTGGAAGTTGCGAGGAACCCTATGTTCCATGCTCGCACTAAGCACATTGAGGTGCATTATCATTATGTCAGGGAGAGGTTCTCTGCTGGGGAGATTAGCTTGGCATATGTGCCCATGCAGGAGAACATTGCAAACCTTTTCACGAAGGCTCTGCCTAGGGAGAAGTTTGAAGCTTTCCGCAAAGCTTTGGGCTTACTTCCTTTTGGGGACTGATTCCACATATCTTGGCACTTCCTTATACATGAGTGCCAAGTCCTTGTTCACCGCATCACTCCCAGGGGGATTTGTTGATATATTTAGGTAGTGGTGTATGAACATGGTAGGACCACCGGGGCACTTTTTTCCCTCTTTAGGAGGTTTTTTTCCCCCGGCTTGTGTATACGCCTATTGCCCTAATGGGCTACTTATCTTTGTACATTCTCTAGTAATACATTTAGTATTGTGTGTCATGCTCAAAGCTTCTTCTTCTTCCTTGTGTTGTTCGCATGCTTTCGCAGACGCCTAACTCCAACAAGATCTTTGGTACTTTGATAGTGGGGCAACCAAACATATTACCTCGCAGCATAGTTTCTTTGCTTCACTTGAGCCTGCCCCTATAGGGAATACTATCACATGCACCAACAACTCCTCGTATCCTATCATGGGAGTTGGTAATATCATTTTGACTACTGCTGATGATAGTTCTTTTACATTGTGGAATGCTTTATTTGTGCTAAGGATTAAGAAAAAATTGTTACTAGTTTGAGCATTAGCCAAGATCGGCTTTGTTGTGAAACTTGTTGATGGTAGATGTACAGCTCATGATGTGTCAAATGGCAATGTCATTATTGCTTCTAGAATTTTATGTCACAGGTTGTATAAGCTCATAGATTATGCAAAATTTGTGAATGATTTAGCATGTGCAGCTCAAGATTCTTAGGCTATGTTAGATGCAAAGCTTTGGCATACATGCTTTGGTCATCTCAATTTTTGCTAGTTTGCTATGCCTGCAAAAATCTTAAATGGTGTCCTCTTTGCCCAAACTTGAGGTGTAAATATGTCTATGAAGATTGTATTTTGGACAACATATGTCGTTCCTCCTTTCAAGAAGATGGTTTAGTACGAGCTACTCATAAGTTGGAGCTTGTTCACATTGATGTTTATGGTCGTATGCAAACACCTTCTTTTGGGAACTATCTTTACTTCGTGACTTTTATTGATGATTTTTCCAGGGATGCATGGGTATATGCATTGAAAGCAAAGTCCAAAGTGTTTATGTGCTTCAAACAATTTCAGGTTTTGGCTGAAAATATGTCAGCATGTGAAATGGGCACCCTCTTTTCTAAACGGTTGGAATATATGTATTCGGATTTTAATGCATTTTTGGCTGCATGTGGGATAAAGCATCAGTGTACAGTGTTGTATACGCCTCAACAGAATGGAGTTGCTCAAAAGAAGAACAGGTCACTCATGGAGATGGCAAGTTTTATGGTCAAGAGTCAAGCTTTACCACAATGTTTTGGGTTGAGGCTATTATGTCTGCATCATATGTACTTAACATGTGTCTGTCCCACTAAAGCATTGCATCTCTTGCTCATCTCTTGCTCATCTCTTGCTCATCTTTGTGTCTTTGGTTGTCTGGCATATGCATTAGTGCCTTAACAACAATGCAAGAAATTGGATGATAAAGTAGATAAATGTATCTTTATTGGGTATAGTTCTAAAAGCAAAGGCTATCGTCTCTATCATCCACATACTAAATGCATTTTGGTTAGTTGTCATGTTGTTTTTGTGGAAGATGCTATTCAGCCATTACTTTCATGTACTAAGGAGACATCAGTTAGCCCCAAAGATATGTATGATACTTTGTTGCCTCTTTTTTGTTGGGGATGTAAGGATCATGTGACCTTACCCCTATATTCACACACACACACACACATATATATATATATATAATATATATATATAGAGCATTGCCTCAATGAATATAATTATGTGTGTTATGAGGCTCCCATGCATGTGTGCACATCTCTTTTATCTTCTCTCTCCCTCCATCTCCTTCTTGCTCCTCTTGTTCTACACACCAAAGCCCTTGATTAGTATAAAAGCTTGATAATGGCTTGTGTGCAAGAAGCTTCAATGTAAGCGTAAGTCACAAGAGGTGATAGTGCAGGTCAGCACCTCGATAGTTGCTTGATATTTTGCCCATAATGCGAGCTAAGGAGATCAGATTGGTGCATTTTAAAGTTTTGAACGTAGTTGAGACAAAGAGCTATAGCTTCATAGAAGGGCATAGAACCTGGTTCAGAGTTTTAAATCATCAAAAATTCAAAAAACCCTGACTAATGTAGAAGATAAATCTACAATCACATGGATAGAAGGCTAGTTTTTAGGTCATAAGTTGAGTTATACAAGTTGGATTCAAGAAATTCAACTTTGTAGAAGAACGCAGATCCAGATTCTGAGTGCTAGGTCACCGAAATTACAAAATACAAAGCAATAGTGTTGTAAGTGAAGATGAAAGTGAAAGCATATACTTGTTTTGTGTATATATATCTTGAGCTACACATCTTCGATTGAGGTGTTCTATATATGGTAAGGTAGTTAAGAAAGAGTTCTTGAAGTTTCTTGAAAAGAAAAAGTTCAAATTTAGGGGTTATCATCCCTAAAAAGCAAAACACAGAGCATCATATTTTCACCATAAGAACCCTAATTGCTTTTGGATGTTCATTTTGTTGTGGAACTTCATCAAGAGAGATTTTTTGGTGTGCGAGCTCTTATTTTTAGAGCTTGAACGCATTGTCCACGTATGATGATTGTGGCAGCTCCTTGGTATGAGAGTAGAGCATGATCTTATCATGTGTTTGGCATGTGAGATGACATTGTGGTATACCTTTTTTTGAGGTTTATGTCAATGTGATGATCCTGAGTTAGAGTTTGACCATATAGCTTGCTTAGGTTGCTTCCTTAGTGTGGTGAATTCAATCCACAATTGGTTTTTTCTGGCCCTTGTGTTGGAAGAGAAATAGGATGACAAGGTTTCCCAAGTCTCTTGGGATGTCTTACAATTTCTAATATGTGGCAAAAGAAAATCAGAGATGGAGTTGAGTAAGTAAGACCTTGCTAATGCATCCTTGGCACACCATGTGTTGAGCTTTTCATGTTCTTCCTTTGTTGGTAGTCCTCTGGTTTTGAATGAGGGCAATTCCTCATCTCCTGAGATGTATCCATAAAGACTCCTTCCTTAGAGACCATGCCTGATAGTGCCTGATAGTTGGTCCTGTCCAATTTATCAATAAATGAAGGCAAACCATCTCCCATTTTACCTTAACTTAGCTCTGATACCACTGTTGGGAATGATGGGTGGACACTTCAAGAGAATGAGTAGGTACTACCAAATCTTGCTTTGTACCATCCCTTTGATGCTTCAGAGTTGATAAGTGGACCTCCTTAGCTTTCTAATGACACCATAAAATGTCCTATGTACTTTGGAAATGATGTATGAAAAGATAGAATCAAAATAGATAACTTTGAACTTCAAGTCTTCAAGAAAACCTTCTATTTTTTACCATACACCTGCTGTCTCTTTTGCTCAGTATGACCAATACAGTAGGAATTGGAAAAATTCCTTTTAGGGGTATCTAACTAGCTTAGCAAGCTAACTATTCCAAGTGGAATGACTTAAAAAACTTAACTATGCTCAGAGAAATCAATTTAGCAAGTAAACCTTTACCCCCGATATTTTAGGAATGTTGCAGACTTCAACCAGTGATCACCTCGACGGTGTTTTCTCTGAAATGACTAAATAGAAATCCCTCAAATTTTGGTAGCATGTAGACAACTTTGAGCAGGTTCTAAGAAGCTATAGATCTTTGAATTTGGTGGAGAAATTAGTGAGATATGATCTCCACAAGTTGATAGACTTTCATACACTATGATAGAGAACTCAGAAATAGACAATGTAGATATATGTATTAATGAACAATGTTGTACAATACCATTGGCATGATGATCATTGCCTAATGGTGTAGAAAGGTGTGGGCTAGAGTGTAGGCCTCACACACACTCAGAAATGATAATGAGAAGCTTGGAAAGTGACTCTTCTACCCGTGACTTTTTGAGTTGATCTTTTATAGGAGTTGAGTTCAAAGTTTGAATTTGAATTCAAACTTTTGGCTCTCTATAATTCCTACATCCTAGGAGATATTCTCTTAATTGATTGATGATTTACAACTAATAAAGTCCACGACTTCCTTGGGTAGGTGGTACAAAGATTCCAAGTCAAATATGACTTTTACAAAAGAGTAAATGGTAATTAACCATTAGCATTGGTTCCTATGCATCTTCTTATGTGTATGAACTACAAGACAAATGTGTAGGCTTGTGAATTGCACCAACAATTATAATATATTGTTTTGACAATCAACTCCTCTGCATGAAGATTTTGATCACAAGACCTTCAATCAATTATTTATTGGCATCGTGATGAATGGTTTTGATTTTGCAATTGATCCAATGTATCTTTCTGAGTGTAATTAGCTTCTTTGAGTCTCCACTGCACCTGAGATTGCTCCAAGCACCCGACATGCACCATTGGATTTGGCAGTTGACTTGATCCACCAACCGAGTGTTCACACCTTCTTGACATCTTGAACCTGACATGAAGAAATAGCACTGGAACTCAGGTACATATGATTTATATGTTCTAGCACATGCATTGATGATTAGCAAATAGTCATGGGCTTCTTCTTCCATGTGAGCAGTAGCGTGATTCCAAAACCTTGCATTTTCCTGGGTGTTGAGGGTTGATCATATTTGGTCTCAACACCTCCATGGAAATTGGCAAGTGGTTATCCTCTTCTCCCCACCCCTCTCATCGACATTTGAAGCAAAGATATTTTCACACATTCATGCATTAGATATTTGATGTATTAGAATTTACAAGAATGTACAAGAATGACCTAAAAACAAGAATACAAGTGCAATATATAAAGATCAGTACCTAAGGAAAAACCTAATGTTTGTGAATGAGTGAGCTGGCAAGAACCAAATGTGCCATCACTCTAAATAGATAAATCTAGTACAACTCAATGAAGTATCCCTGCCATATACCGGCATGACCACTATACATGTTGGAGAGATGAAAAACTGATACGTGTCATCCTAGATCATCACATGTTGAGGTTGATATCTCAACACTCCCCCTCAAGCTCAATGTCATATCCTCTAATCCAAGCATCTTTTGAAACTTCTTCATCTTCTCTGCTCCAAGTGCTTTAGTGAAAATATCAGCAATCTACTCATCTATTCTCACATAAACAAGATCAATATCACCTACCAATACCTTCTCTCTGATGAAGTGATAATGCACCTCGATATGCTTTGTTCTAGCATGAAAAATAGGGTTCCCTACTAGTTGTATGCTGTTAAGATTATCACAATAGATGGTGATAGGCTTTTGCACTTCCACACCTAAATCTACAAGTAGCATCTCTAGCCATGATGCCACACATGCTGCCATTGCAACACCTCTATACTCAGCCTCTGTACTCGAAAAAGAAACACTATGTTGATTTTTGCTGCTCCATGTAATAGCTGCACTTCCAAGTGAGAATAGAGAACCACTAGTAGATCTTCTATCTGGAATGCTACTAGCCCAATCTGCATCGATGTATCCATGAACCTGCAAATCAACACTAGCTTCATAGAACAATGCATAATCCAAAGTAGCACTCACATAACGTAGAGTGTGCCTCAAAGCATCCAAATGTGGCTTCCTAGGAACCTACATAAATTGACTTTCAAGTCCAATAGTGTAACTTTGATCAGGCCTTGTAATTGTGAGATATATCAAGCTTCCCACAATTTTCCAATACATAGTAGCATTTTCCAATGCTTCACCTGATGTAGTATCCAACTTCAAATTCTGATCTAATGGCATAGAAATTGGATTACAATCAGCCATACCATACTTTGGCAGCATATTCAAGGCATATTGTCTTTGCGACATCCATATACCTATTTCTGTATGTATAAACTTAGTGCCCAAGAAATAATGCAACACACCAAGATCTTTCATGTCAAATTCCTGCATAAGAAGTTGCTTTACCTCTTTAATGCTTTCTCCATTATCACCACCTACAATCAAGTCATCAACATAAATAGCCACAATTGTTATGACATCATCATCCTTCCTTGAATATAGTGAATGATGTGCATCACACATAGAAAACCCAATGGTGGTTAAGTAATCAACAATCCTTGCATGCCATGCACAAGGAGCTTGCTTAAGTCCATACAAAGCCTTTTGCAACATGCAAACATATTATGGATGCTTTGTGTTTTCATATCCTTGTGCCTGGTCCATGTATACTTCTTCCTGTAACTCACCTGTAGGAAAGCATTCTTCACATCCATTTGATGCAAAGTCCATCCTTTTGTTGTAGCTAATGCAACAAGTGTTCTGATAGTAGACATTTTAGCTATGGGGCTGAAATTTTCCTCATAATCAATGCCATATGTTTGTGCATATCCTTTTGCTACTAATCAGGCTTTGTACCTACTTATGCTACCATCAACATTGTGCTTTACCTTGTAAACCCACTTGCAGCCTATGGGTTTCTTCCCTTGCAATAATGGAACCAATCTACATTTCCAATCACATCTTCAAAACAAGAAGGTTCAACATCTTGTACTACCTTGGTCATTGTAGCTCAGTGATGAGTAGCACCTCCTTTAATGTCAATCCGGGAAGACGTGAGGATGGTATGATGACCTCGAGCAAGTGAAGGCACAAGTGCGTGAGTGCGAAGCACACTAACATGCACACACATACACACACACGCGCACACAAGGCAAGACAAAGAGTGAGAAGTAATGGATTTCTTTAGATTACTTTCAAAAAGCTCATACAAGTTTAGATCAATTACAAGCTAACCTCAAAAATGAGCTCTCTAGCTCTATTTATAGTTTTTGACTAGGTTTTGGCCGTGTCCAGACCTAGTGTCCGGCCTAGTTAAAAATTAGGTTCTCTACCCTATTTGGAGGTTCAAACGAAGTCTAAAAAATGTGAAAACTGACAGGTAGGTACTTCTAAAGCTCCTCAAGCTCAAGGACTCCTTGGCTTGCACAAAACGGAGCTACAAAAATATGAAATGGTATTTACAATGGTTTTTAGTGATGAAAATCACTATTTTTGTAGGGGTTTCTATTAACATTTTGACATACATTTCCTGGAGCTCCTTACTTGCTCCTTCTCCTTGTGTGTCCACCTTTTTTATATGCATTAAAGTCCTGAAAAAATATTGGCCTACTTGCCAGATCGTCGTTGACTGCTCTGTCTGCTTGTACTTTCTCTTCTCTCTGACTCCCTTCGTAAGCTTGCTTGCCTTGTGAGTCCTTCAGTTCCAACACCCCCCCCTCTCCTGGAGTTCACTATTTTTGTAGGGGTTTCTATTAACATTTTGACATACATTTCCTGGAGCTCCTTACTTGCTCCTTCTCCTTGTGTGTCCACCTCTTTTATATGCGTTAGTGTCCTGAAAAAATATTGGCCTACTTGCCAGATCGTCGTTGACTGCTCTGTCTGCTTGTACTTTCTCTTCTCTCTGACTCCCTTCGTAAGCTTCCTTGCCTTGTGAGTCCTTCAGTTCCAACACCCCCCCCTCTCTCGCGTCTGTCGTCCCTGACAGACCCTTGTTGGGTGGGTCGTTGGATGTAGTACTCAACAACATCTTGTGCTAAGTGATGTTCTGCAATCCGCAACCCTTTGGCCAAGTCCGTGAGTAGAGCATCCCAATCTACCGGCCCGAGAACCTCTGGATGTGGTATACGTAACTTTTCTGAATGGAGAGCTTGTTCCACTGCAAACAACTGCAATAAATGTGATGGTCTGGGAATGAATATCTCTGAATGATATTCCCAGAATCCCGTGACAAACATTTCTTCAAACGTCTGTTTGAAGCAGGCTGGTAGATACTTGATACGCGCGTGCCATGCATATACAACATTAATAGATGGTGTTGCGCTAATGTCGTAGACAAGTTCCTGATTACCTTCATTAAATCCAAGAGCTGACAGATGAGGTTCCTTGACATTTTTGAAAGTCCTGAAGGTGACCAACATGAGTTCAAAAATTTTAAGGCACATTTGGGCCATGACATCTGGTACATTTTTAAACCTGACCCCCCAATGCCGAATCGTCAAGATCATATATCCTATGGTAGGTTGGCCTTTAGGTGGTGCTAAGTAGACATAATTGAGCCATTTCTTGCATCCTTTGGTTGTCAGCACAGTTTTTGTGTATTCCGGCCATGACCTTCTTCGAAATACAGTGCAGTAGCATGGGTTGTATTTGATGTACAAAGGCATGTTATTCCATGTTCTTACCATCTCTGGGTAGGTTTCCAGTAGACGAATCCTCCACGTCGGTTGATGTATATTGCCCTGCTTGGCACTTGCTGGGATGTCGTCCGGTGCAAACTGTGTAGCTGAGGTTGGTTCTTTTGAGGTGTGGTGCTTGATTTCGGCATTGTAGTCCGCCATTAAGACACAGAAAGGAACATACAAATCGTCGGATGTGCCGATCCACCTATGATGGGAGATGTTTCGAAAGTACTCCGATTTTATAACTACCTCTTCCAATCGTGACATTGACGCTATCTGAACTGCCACTCTATCATCATGGGTTGTGGCCACTTTCTCTAACCTCTGCATCCATTCAGGAGCCTCGATCTCGATGGTGTCCATGCCCTCTTCTGTTTGCTTGCCCCCTGGTGCAGGCATGGGAACGTATGGGTCTTCGAAGGTTTCCTCTATTTCAATGGGCACTAAGTCTTCAGGCTCGGGCTCTACAAGGGGAGAGGGTTGACGCTCGTATTGCATGACTTTACTGCGTAATTCTTTGAGTTCTGCTCTGAGTTTTGTGACTTCTTCAGATGTGTTGTCTGCGGCTGTGACTTTGCTTGGTGACTCCTGCTGAGTTGCCAGTTGCTTAACTAGGTCATCTCTTTCTCGTTCTAATGCTGCATGGGCCTCCAGGAGGTCGGCATGGGTTTCTAACACGATTTGCATATTCTCTGAGGGAATGGCCTTGAATTTCTTTGGGTTGATTTCCTGCGGGGAACCCTCCATTGCTGCTTCCAAGTTTTCTTCATTCTGTTTCTGCAGCCGTTTATTCTCTTCGAGTGCTGTAGACATGTGTTTTCGTAGGAGGGCTAGGTTGCGTCTAAGCTTGAGATTCTCCGTTATCTGGGAGTGTAGCAAATCATCCATATGTTGCCTTTCTTCTGCATCTGACTGGGGTGGATTGGCTACTAACTGTTCATGTTGTTCCTGTAAAGTGGCGTACTATTGTTGTAGTAGCCGCTTCTCCCTTTCGAGATCAATGAATCGTACTTGAAGTTCTTCATGGCTTCGAAAGAGTCGTGTATGTTGGTTATCAAGATGCTGGTAGTGCTGTTGTAGTTGCGACATACACTGATACATATTATTAAATACATTATTAATAGGGGTGGATGCGGGAAGGGTGTTGAATGCAGAAGGGAAGGGAAAGGGGAAGGGAAATGGAAGTGTGGATGCGGTGCTGGAAAATGGTGAAGTGGGAGGTGGGGGAATGGGAGATGGTGGGTGTATGGGGGGAGGGAGAGGTGCGGAGGTAGGTGATATGTCCATAAAATCAACAATGGATGCAGTAGTGGGAGTGATTGTGAATATTGGAATTGTGGGTGCGGTGATAGTGGTGAAAGTGTACAGTGGTGTGTGCAATTGTGAATACGAACTGCCAGGAAGTGTGATCGGGGGAATGAGGTTTTCCGTGGCTGCGGTTAGAATTATTGTGTCAGTGGCCGTATAGACAAGAGAGGTGGAGATAGGGTGTGTGGGTTGTGTGGGTTGACTGACGGTCTGCGCTTCGGTATGGGTAGTGGACTCGGGGGCGATGACAGTAGTGGTTACACTGGTTGTGGGAGGTGAATGTGGTGGAGTTGGAGGCAGGGGTGGCAAAGGGGGTGACGGAGGTGCACTTGATATATGGGTTTCCTCAGTATCATGAACGGTGTGTGCAGTGCCCGTGGTTGTGGATGTGCCTTGTGATTCTGATACTAATACATTCATCTGCTTCCCTGATCGAGGGGGGCGTCTTCCGTATCGTCACTCGGTTCTTCGTGATTGTGCAAGGGCGGTATGAACCGTCTCAGGTACTCCTAAAGCATCAGATATCATGTCAAGAGTGGCGCGGTATTGCTCGTCTACGCCTTCCTCCTCAAGGATTTGATTCATGAGGGCCTTGCCTTCTGCTAGGGACAGTCTATGTTGATCTTGAACTCTGTTCATGGTATCATAGAGCTTTTTCAATGCCTTCGTATGAGCTTGAGCACCTTCAAGTACCTGCAGAGCTTCCTGATCATATTCTTGCTCTTCTTCCTCGGATTGTCCATCATGTTCCTCCTCTTGTTCTTCTTCTTCTTCACCCTCCACTTCGATGACCTCTGGTTGTCTGGGATGAGGTTGGTCTGTAGCAGTTTGTTGTCCACTAGCTTGCTCTACCTCGACTTCCGCATTAACAGCCTCTATGATTCTGGCTACCTCCTCATCAGTTAGGTCTTCTAAAGTGAATCCGTGAGGGAACTCTAGGTCGTTTGGTACAGGTGGAAACACTAGATTTGGTCTCTCAGTGCTGTGTCTTGGTAATCTGATAGTAAAGGGTTGTACCCGCCTCGGGAGTCGTGGAGTTGTCTATGGTGTTAGTGTCGCACCGCGGGCTTGTGCACAGGGCATCTGAACGGCGCCTCTCATTTTCTTGGAGGGTGGCCCTGCGATGGATAATCTGCGTTGAAACTCCTGTACCCTGATCCAAATGAGTGCCCTTTGCACTGGCACATCATACGCCAGAAATCTATACACAATCCTGGTGGGGGCACAACATCCATACAGTACAGACTTTTGTTTCTTATACCACCTTTGATGAGCCAAGTGGATTTGGTCGATAATCCAGTGGGGCATGTTGATTGTCAAATCAAAGGCATCAGCCAAGTATAGACTAAACCATATCTTCTTAGGTGGCATTGTGAACCTCTCTTGAGCGGGAAATGCAAAATGTTGCATGACCATTCGCAAGTGAATGGCAATTGTAGGTGTCATTACCACCATGTCCTTTAATTTTGTCAGATTCCTGTTCTTCATATTGTCGGGGACCATAGTCTCTTTCTCCGTAGGAATGTGCATACCTTTCATGTCTAGAGCTTCCCTTACCAAATTGATAGTCAACCTGAAACGCTTCAGTTCATTGCCCCTTGTGAGAGATGGGAGGACAAAGGAGCTGTATCCCTTTTTGTCTTTGCTCGGAGTGAGGGTGCTAATCAAATAAGAGCACCTTAGAAAATCGGGCTTTGGCAATTGGAATTTGAAGTAATCGTAGAGTCCCGCCTTCTTCCATATAGGTTTCAGTCCTTCATTATTCTGCAGTCTCTCAAATTCCCTGGTGAAAAAGTGATATCTGCCCCAGCGCCCATTGAATTCTATCTCGGCCTCCCACATGTAATGCCTTCACCTAGGGGTCTTGCCACATCACTGAACCAATGTGAGTTTTTGCTGACCGGCATTGTGTGCCCCTGTGGAGGGATTCTGAACCGGTATGGCGTGTAATGCCCTCAATGCCACTGGTCGTTCCTTCAATTCCCCCTCAACGGGAAGGCTTTCAATGTCCACGACTTGGGGGCTTGTGCCTGCCTGGGAGCTAGTTCCTGCCGTATCTGCCATGTTACTTCTTGCCTCCTGATTCTATGAGAATATAGAAACATGTGTTAACATTGTAAAGGACAAGATAGAACCGTTTTTGTCCCCATTACAACATTAACATGAGGTTCGGAAGAGATTAGGGGGTTATTAAGTGCCCGGTGCTTGTGTGTAGTTAGGGATTGGGTAGACCCAGGAGCTAGGTGGAATGATGTAGTGTGAGAGTGACGTAGTTAGTAGGTGGGCATGGATTTACAACTGGGGTCCGGGGGTTTATTACAAGTTTTAGGTTGCCAATTGCAATGGATGGGTTTTGATCTTGACTTTGTGGAGACTCTGAAGAGTTTATTAGGAGTATCGGCTTGGAAATGAGGCTTTTTCGGGGCCCATTTACGAGTGATTCTACTTGTGCACATGGAAGAATATGTGTCCGTGCGTGATGTGTAAGACTGGACATCAGATGTTCGAGTGAGTGAAACATGTTGTAGAGGGTGTGGCCTCAGTGTAGCTATTTGAGCCCGCAAGCAAGCCTTAGGCACCCAGATTTGTCGTGATTGTGGGCTGGCCTTCATCAACTTCTTGGGTATTCAAATAGACTTTACTTTCGCAGAAGAATTTATGAAAGACTTCTTATTAGTGTCATGTTGTTGACTACTAATAAGAGGTTTTGGCCGTGGGGTTGGCATGGTTGCAACAGGGTGTTCGCCTTTCGGCACCCACACCATTTTCAACGGCCGAGACATTCTGCTTCGCACGTTTTTTCGGCCTCCAGTATAGGTAGTACTCTGCTCCTTCTGTATTTGATCTGCCTTTGGTTGTTGCATCCCTCCTGCCTTTGGAAAAAAAGGGGGTTCTATCTTATCCTTGGCTCCGTTGTTGAGACAATCCTCTTTCTGCATCATATAGTTTTGGACAAGAATAGCATTGTCAACTTCATGTGCGCCCCTGGAAGGACCAGGAGTTCGTGCCTTACCTAATTCCTTGAGTGCCTCATTTGCCAATTCAACTGTAATTCGACTATGATTTACCCATACCTGAAGAAGTCCACTCCTTAGGTTTAGGTTGACTGCATGGTCATAGATCCAGTCCTGACCCAAGACAAGAGGCTCAATGAGGTCCTCATCTTGACACACTAGTACTTTGACTGTCATTACTTCGTCTTGGATGTAGAGGGGAAGTTCCACCTCACCCATGCAAGGGGTTTCCACACCTCCCAATCCTATGAGATATGCTTCTATAGGATTGATGGTTAATTTCAACTTTTGACAGTACGAAAATTTAACAGCACTAGTGGTTGCACCTGAGTCAATCAAGGCTCTTACAGTCCTTGCACCCTTTCCTTGTCCTATCTTTAAGGTTATAAAAGGACATCGATCAATTATCCTATGAGAGCTGATATCTGAAACTTCACACATAGCCACATGATATCCTTGATCTGCATATGCATTTGGCCTAGGTTGCTCTCTGCCTTGTCTTCTTAATTTCATTCTCCGTATGCGCTCTAAAGCTTCTGCTTGAGCTTCTTCTCGAATTCACTTTTCTTCTTCTTTGCATTTCTTAGCGGTATTGAGTCGACTTAGCATTTCCTCTGTGAGAGGTTCCTGATATAGCTTGACCCTGCATCCACTTATGTAGCTTGGGAGAACATGGCCTTCTAATGTGGCTAGTTGCACTACTCCACTTGTTGAGATTCTATTAATGATCATGGGTCCATAGCCTCTCTTCTCTAGTTTCCTCGCATGTTGTTTCAAAGTATATACTAGTACTAGGTCACCTGCCTTCAACCCTTTATCCTTAACGTGGGCATCAAAGTATGCCTTCTGACATTTCTTAGTGGCATATATCCCTGCAACCGCCCTCAATCTTGTTTCTCCTAATCATTCAAGGTCAAACAGTCTAGAGGAGAGTTCATGACCCGTCCATTCATGCTCTTGTGCTACTTTCAGTGTAGGTATTAAGAAGTCCAACGGTAGCACTGCATTTTGGCCAAATACCATCTGAAAGGGGGTGGCTTGGAGTACCATTTTGTAGGCGACTTGGTATGCCCAAACAGCATGGTGTAGTTGTTTGTCCCAATCAGAGCGTTTATTATTCACTAATTTGGTCAACACATTGCACATAATCTTGTTTGTGCTTTCGGCTTGCCCATTAGCTTGTGGGTGGTAGGGGGCAGACTTCTTATGAACTACCAAGAATTCTTGGAGCAGATTTTCAATCACTTCATTCAAGAAGTGAGTGCCCCTATCACTTACTAGCTCTATAGGTAGCCCGTATCTTGTGAATACATTCTCAAACAAGAATTTAGCAGTTGTCTGAGCATCGTTCTTTGTCGTAGCTTTTACCTCTACCCATTTGGTTAGATAGTCCGTGGCAACAATGATATACTCAGCATGGGAACCCTTAGCTGCGGGATTAATAGGACCAACAAAGTCTATTCCCCACTTAGAGAATGCTCGTCCACCCATCATGGGTTTTAGTGGCATCTCATCTTTGCGTATAGGAGGCTGAGCTCGCTGACAGACATCACATAGGTATATTGTTTAGTGGCATCTCATCTTTGCGTATAGGAGGCTGAGCTCGCTGACAGACTTCACATAGGTATAGGCGTCCATGTGAAGAGTCGGCCACCAAAGTCCTGCAAATAATATTGCCTTGATCACTCGATCTGGGCCAAAGTGTCCTCCTGCTACACCCTGGTGAGCAGTTTCCAATATCTTGAGATATTCACTCTCATGGGCGCATAGTCTGAGGTACCCATCTTTACCACGTTTGTATAGATTATCACCAATGAGTGAGTAATCCAGGGCTTCTTGTTCTAAACTCCTTTTCCTAGCCAGGGTCATGTCTAGAGGGAATGTTTTCGTCCTCAGGAAGGATACTAGTGGTTCACTCCAATCTGGCACTATGGACACTTGATAAAGAGTGGCATGTTCCACAGGTGGTTTAGTGCAGCAGATTGGACATTCCTTGCACAATCTTTGGACATCATCTTCCATAGTCGGCCAATGCACTCCGAGTCTCCTTAGTGTCTGTAGGGTTCGTTGCTTTGAGTAGTGTTGCTCTAACGCACCTACATGTGCTAATTGCAACCATTTAGCGTACTCATCCTCTTCCACACAACAAGCCAAGATCCCTTGGTCTGTGTGTTTGTACATACTTCCCGCCGTGATGTGATACTTTTGGGCTTTTACTACCTCTCTATCCTATGTGTTTATTACTAGGTGGTTAGGCCCGTATGTCAATACTGGCACGAATGGCTTAGCCCACTGTGGCACCACTTCCAAATTAAATAGGTAAGCATCAGGAAGGTCATCTGACACTCCTTGTGGGGCTTCTCCAGATGTGAGCCTAGAGAGATGGTCTGCTCTCAAGTGAGTCTTCCCTTTCCTTACCACAACCTCGAAATCATATTCCATTAGTAAGAGAAACCATCTTACTAATCTTCCTGTATTGCATGGCTTGTTTACGAGATATAGCAGTGCCTGATGGTCAGTAAAAAATTTAAACTTATTTGCAAGCAAATAATGTCTAAAATTTTTAACTGCATATACCATGCCTAATCCTTCTCTCTCCGTAGTGGTATAATTTCGTTCAGCTGCATTCAATTGTCTACTAGCAAAGGCAATTGGAAGATCCATATTACCTTCACCGGTAGGCTGCGCGAGTACACACCCAATAGCATAATTGGATGCATCAACATGAACATGGAAAGGCTTATTCCAATCTGGTGTGGTTAAGATTGGTGCTGAACATAATCGTCGTTTAAGCTCATTGAAAGAATTCTTGTTGGAGTTAGACGTCTGCAGAAGCACGCGAACAGCACAAGGAAGAAGAAGAAGCTTGGAGCACAACACACAAGAATGAATTACTAGAGAATGTACAAAGATAAGTAGCCCATCAGGGCAATAGGCGTATATACAAGCCGGGGGAAAAAAACCTCCTAAAGAGGGAAAAAAGTGCCCCGGCGGTCCTAGAGTGTTCACACACATCACTACCTAAATATATCAACAAATCCCCCCTGGAAGTGATGCGGTGAACAAGGAGCTGGCACTCATGTATAAGGAAGTGCCGAGCTATGTGGAAATCACTCCACAAAAGGAAGTAAGCCCAAAGCTTTGCGGAAAGCTTCAAACTTCTCCCTAGGCAGAGCCTTCGTGAAAAGGTCTGCAATGTTCTCCTGCGTGGGCACATATGCCAAGCTGATCTCCCCAGCAGAGAACCTCTCCCTGACATAGTGATAATGCACCTCAATGTGCTTAGTGCGAGCATGGAACACAGGGTTCCTCGCAACTGCCAATGCGCTCTGACTGTCAGTGAAGATGGTGGTGGCAGAAGACTGGCCAACACCCAAATCAGCCATAAGGCGTCTGAGCCACACACACTCAACAGTCGCTGTGAAAGCAACCCTATACTCAGCCTCACAACTGGAAGTGGCCACAGTAGGCTGCTTCTTGCTCAACCAAGATATACATGAGCTACCAAGCATGAAGCAAAAACCACTGGTGGACACACGAGTGTCATAGCAACCAGCCCAATCTGAGTCAGAAAAAGCATGCAAATCTGGCGGTAGTGATCCCCCCTTGGGATAAAACAACCCAAGTAGCCGAGTACCACTCAAGTAGCGAAAGATGCGCTTAACCGCTTTCCAATGCGTGACTCCTGGGCAATGCATAAACCTGCTCATCTGTGAGACAGCAAACTGAATATCTGGCCGAGTAAAGCATAAGTAAATCAAGCATCCAACGGCCTGCTGATAGAGAACAGCATCAAATGCATCTCCAGCATCATGAAGACTCAATCGTAAACCTGTCTCCATAGGAGTGGCAATAGGCTTACAGTCTTCAAGGCCAAAACGCTGCAATAATGTGTCAATATATTTCGTTTGACACAAAGCCATGCCACCATCAACTTGCATAAACTGAATGCCCAAATAGTGATGCAAATGCCCCAAATCAGACATCTCAAATGAGGCATGCAAATCAGCCTTGAAATCAGCAATATGCTTCTCAAGAGGACCAGTGAGCAGCATGTCGTCTACATAGACAACAATGATCAGAAGCACATCATTAGCACGCTTAACATATAAGGTGCTTTCAGTTGGACTGTTCTCAAAACCATGTGCAATCAGATAGGCATGTATTTTCTCATACCAAGCACGTGGTGCTTGCTTTAAACCATATAACGCCTTCTTTAACCTGCACACCTGGTTTTCATGCCCTTTCTGCACAAAGCCACGGGGCTGAAAAACATACACTTCTTCATGCAAGTCACCATTCAGAAATGCTGTTTTAATGTCCAACTGATGTACATTCCAACCATGATGGGCTGCAAGTACACAAATGCTCCGAACAGTAGTCATACGGCATGTAGGTGCAAAGGTCTCATCAAAATCAATGCCTCTTTCCTGCGCATAACCCTTTGCAACAAGCCTAGCCTTATACCTGTCAAGTGTACCATCAGGTTTACGCTTCAGCTTGTATACCCACTTAGTGCCAATGGCCTTCTTGCCAGGAGGCAAGTCACATAAAGACCATGTACCATTCTTCATTATAGCATCATATTCAGATTGCATAGCAGCCATCCAATTTTCTGAATTTTGTGCTTCATCAAAAGGAACAGGCTCATTCTCATCACAGAGACTAGATGCAGCCATAACATAGCAATCTGATGCAAAGGAGGTACTATGAGAGCCTTAACGAGTACGATATGACAAAGGTGCATCTAATTTGCTATCACGCAAAGTCTGCACCAGCCATTTTGGCATAGTTTTTGCCTGTTCAATATCAGCTCTCTCATCAACAAGTGCATCATGTAAATCTGCATCAGAAATGGAATGATCTGCATCATCATATGAAACCTGCAAAGGCTGAGAAGTTGCCTCATTAGGACCAGCGCTAGCCTGTCCACCTGTAAAAAGAGGCATCAAAGTATCATACATGTCTTTGGAGCTAACAAATGTCTCCTTAGTACATGAAAGCAATGGCTGAATAGCATCTTCCACAAAGACAACATCACGGCTAACCAGATTGCGTTTAGTCTGTGGATGATACAGACGATAGCCTTTACTTTCAGAACTGTACCCAACAAAAATACATTTTACTGCCTTATCATCCAATTTTCTGCGATGTTGTTCAGGCACTAATGCATATGCCAAACAACCAAAAACACGCAGATGAGCAACAGATGGCTTGCGGTCATGCCAAGCCTCATATGGAGTGATGGACTGCAACGCTTTGGTGGGACACCTGTTCAGTACATATGCTGCACACATGACAGCCTCAAGCCAGAAACTATGTGGTAAAGCCTGACTTTTGACCATGCACCTCGCCATCTCCATGAGTGACCTGTTCTTTCGTTTAGCAACTCCATTCTGTTGAGGTGTATACGGCACTGTACACTGGTGTTTTATCCCACGTTCAGCCAGAAATGCATTAAAATCTGAAGACATATATTCCCCCCCTCGATCAGAACGGAGGGTGCCCATTTTACATGCTGACAGATTTTCAGCCAAAACCAAATACTGTTTGAAGCACATGAACACTTCGGACTTTGCTTTGAGTGGATATACCCATGCATGCCTGGAAAAATCATCAATGAAAGTCACAAAGTAAAGGTAATTTCCAAAAGAGGGTGTCTGCATAGGACCACAGACATCACTATGTACAAGCTGCAATTTCTCCATAGCCCAAACTGAACCATCTTTTGGAAAGGAAGAACGCTGCATTTTGCCCAAAATACAGCCTTCACAAACATGTTTTCCAGGTGCCTCAAGTTTGGGCAAAGAGGACACCATTTCAGATTTCTGTAGGCGTAACAAACTAGCAAAATTCAGATGACCAAAGCGTGCATGCCAAAGCTTTGCATCTGACATAGCCTGAGAATCATGAACTGCACATGCCGAATCATTCACAGATCTTTCATAGTCTATGAGCTTATACAGCCCACGACATAAAATGCCAGAAGCAATAATCACATCGCCATTTGAGAGATCATGGACTGTACACCTGTCATCAACGAATTTCACAACCAAGCCAATCTTGGCTAATGCAGAAACTGATAACAGGTTCTTTTTGATCCCTGGCACAAATAAAGCATCTGACAAAGTGAAAGAACTACCATCAGCAGTAGTCAGAATGATCTTACCAACTCCCATAACAGGATAAGAGGAGTTATTGGCGCATGTGACAGTATTCCCTGTAGGGGCAGGCTCGAGTGAAGAGAAGAAACTGCGCTGCGAGGTAATATGTTTGGTCGCCCCACTGTCAAAGTACCAAACATCTGAGTCTACTGCAGACATGCACTGATCATGAGAAGATGGGTCAAAACTGCAGACACTAGTAAACGCCCATTCTTCTTCCTGCACAAGATTTGCAGACTCTGTTTTTGGTGTAGAGGCCTCTGCAACAACCATTCCAGCCTCTTTCTTCTTTGCCTCTTTAGCAGCCAGTTTTGGACAGTTCTTTATAATATGATCATTTCCTTTACAGTAATTGCAGAACAATTTCTGCTTTTCTGATTTCTTCTCATCTTTATCCTGGTTCTTCGATTGTGCAGCATTTGTAGATTTCTGCTTACTAGTAGAAGAGCTCCATTTTCCTTTGCCCTTCTGACTAGCCAGGAAAGCTTGATCTGCAACACGCATAATGGACCTGTTCTGCCTGGACTGATCTTCCTGCAACAGAACAGAGACTAATTCCTCAAATGACAAGGCATTCGGATTGCCTTTCGTCATCAATCGAAGAGTAGAGGCAAAACTCTGATATGAATCAGGAAGGCCATTCAGAACGGTCTGCACAAGTGAGCTATCTGGTATAACCTCATCAGCAGAAATCAATTGTTCCTTCAGGTCTTTGATCTTTGTAAGAAAACTGTCCATCGAATCACCTTCATTCATGTGCTCACTCTCCAACTGTTTTCGGAGGTAAGCAACACGAGCCTCATTCCTAGCCTGGTACAAAGTGGTAAGTGTATCCCAAGCATCCTTTGCTGTTCTGCAAGAGCGAATATGAGGAATAATGGCACGTTTGACAGACAAAGCTATCAATGCATGTGCCTGGGCATCTCTGCCATCCCAACGAATCTGCTCTGCAGTAGGTGCAACAGAAACAGCAGCACGAACAGGAATCTGCGGAATATCATCTTCGACACCATCTTCATCAGCTCCAACACCTGTATTTGCATACCTGTCGTTACAGGTGTAACAGGACGTCTTTCAACACCCTGCACAATGTTCCACAATCCTTTTGCAACCAGTACATGTCGCATCATATAAGCCCATAATGGGTAGTTGGTACCATCCAACTTATCCTCAACAGCCAACATACGGAATACATCACTGCTTTCAGCCATGGCTGGTGACTAAAATACCTTGATGCAGAAAATCGACTGTATCTCAAAAAGTTGAACAGAACTGCCCAGACGAGTTCTGCTAGACCTGTAGCAGACTTCGAGACGCTTAAACTGGCAAACAGAAACTGGTATATACCTTTGGCACAAAAGGACGAAATAGCCTGCACAAGCACTGCGATAGTGCGTTCGGAGGCCGAAACGAGCTCAGATCGCGATTTCGGCACCACACAGCAAAGCTGTTTTGATCTCGAAAACACCTTGAGTATGCTCACCAAATTTTGTGCGAATCTGAGATTGCAAACGGAGGAGTGTCGACGGCGCCCTAGAAGAAGCAACGACCTGCTCTGATACCAATTGTTGGAGTTAGACGTCTGCGGAAGCACGCGAACAGCACAAGGAAGAAGAAGAAGCTTGGAGCACAACACACAAGAATGAATTACTAGAGAATGTACAAAGATAAGTAGCCCATTAGGGCAATAGGCGTATATACAAGCCAGGGGAAAAAAACCTCCTAAAGAGGGAAAAAAGTGCCCCGGCGGTCCTAGAGTGTTCACACACATCACTACCTAAATATATCAACAATTCTCACATTCATTAGTCCACTCAAAGTTAGTCAAAAGTCCATACAGAGGCTTTGCTATGATGGCATACATGTGTATAAACCATCGGTAATAATCACAATGCCCCATGAAAGCTTGTACTTCCTTGACATTCTTTGGCCTAGGTAACTCGGCTATGGCTCTCACTTTCTCTTCATCAGTGGATATGCCATTCTTTGACACTATGTGTCCTAGAATCTTGCCCTGCCTGACCATAAGAACACACTTTTCTGGGTTCATGCAGACTTGATATTCTCTACATTTGTAAAAGATTTGTCTGAGTTCAAGAATATGGGTTTGTCTAATGTTGGAATGAGCACAAAGATCATCAACATAGATTTCTAAGTTCTTCCTCAGGAACTCTTTAAATACATGGCACATTAGTCTCTGGAAGGTAGCGGGTGCATTGGTAAGCCCAAATGGCATTACTCTAAAGGCAAAAATGCCCCATTCAGTGGCATAAGCCGTCTTATGCTGATCTTCTGGAGCTATGGCTACTTGATTGTAGCCTGAAAATCCATCAAGGAAGCTGTACACTTCCTTGCCTGCTACTCTTTCTAAAAGATGCTCTATGATAGGAAGCGGATAGTTATCCCGAATTGTGGCTGCATTGACCTTCTTTAAGTTAATGCATACACGCAGCTTTCCATCTTTCTTGGGCACCACTACGATGGGGGATACCCACTCAGTGTGCTCAATTTCATAGATGAATCCAGCTTCAACCAGTCTATCTATCTCCTCTTTGATCTTAGCAGCATAATTGTCATTGTATGTGTATGGCTTTTGCTTAGAGGGCCTAGCCTCTGAAGTCATGGGTATCCTATGTGAACATATGTCCGGGTCTACACCTTTCAGGTCCTTGTAGCTCCAAGCGAATACATCTCTGTACTCTCTTAGCAAGGCTATCAATTCGTGCTCTTCGTCTTCCGTCAGGTCATGGCCTATGTACGTGCATCTCTCTTCTCCTTCTTCCACGGCTACCACAATTTTCTTGGTGGTTTCTTTGTTATCATAGGCCTCTCCTGATTGCGCCTCTCTCTTAGGCATTCTGATCATGACTCTCCTGTCATCTATCTCATACTTCTTAAAATTTTCCAGGACCTCAAACAAAGATTCTTCCTCTTCTGGTGTGACTTCTCTCTTCTTTCTTTTCTTTCCTTCTTCCTTCGGGGTCACCTGTGTGGCTAGCCTTACATCATTTGTAAGCTCTACTTCATAGAAGTATTCTTCATCTAATGCAAAAGGTGGGTCCATGATGATTGACTCTAGATCGGAGTCACTTGCATCCTCAAATGCATCAGGGCTAGGTTCACACTCTTCTAACACTGCCTCTCCCATGATCGGCTCTATGGAGAAGACTGAAATGTCATAGCCATCTTCATCACAGTGAGGTGTCCATTGTTCTTCATTGATGGCTACATCCATTGTTGCTAGGATTTCTGCCCAGCCGTGGGGTTCAAATTCTTCGTCAGGAAAGACTACAGGTGCATAGGTTGGGTCTTGAATTGATCTATGTGTTTCTTTTGCACCTATCTCTCTGGCTTCTTCTCTCTTCTCTTCTTCTACTGCTACTTTGCACATCCATAAGTGGGTGTCTTCATGCATCCATGAGGATCCTGATCCTATGGAATGCACCGATTCCGTATCATCTTTGGCTCTATGGAGGGGATTCCATTGGATAGGAGGGACATTTCTATGAGAGTAATCTTTGAGATTCACTTTGGTCGTAACACCTAAAGGAGTTGGTTCCCCAGTCCCGTACCACTTGCAACTGTCGCATAAAGGGTCGTCCCAAGATCATTTCATAGGCATGATTTTTGCTAAAATCACATGTAGCAAATGTATGCTCGAACTCAACACCACATGTGGTGAGAGTTATTCCTTCTAACAGCCCTAAGGGTCTCTCTATGTGACCATCGGCCATTTGCAATTTCATCCTCGTGGGCCTGAGTGCTGGCTTGCCCCAATGCTTCCATAGGGAAGTGGTAGCAATTGCAACTCCTGCGCCTAAGTCTAGAATGGCCTTGGTGGTGTATCCTTGATGGGTGATAGGAAGATATGTGTTTCCCTCTTCGCCCTCACTCATGTCTCCTATCTTGTCCAATGGTATTTCTGGCACTGTTCTCTGGGATCCTACCTGGGAACGAGGTTTTGCTATTTCTGGCACTTGTTTGGCTACATGTTTCCATAGCTCTGGCCTTACTTTGAGTAGCTCTTCTAAGGTGAGGTTGCATTGTACTTTAGTGTTTTTCACTACCTCTGTGTTCCTAGGTATGACTGAGTCCTCATTTCGTACCATGATTGTGGGTGCTCTCGTACAAGTAGACTTAGCTTCCCATGGGCCTGTGAAGTGGGGTAATTCTTGTAGAGAGTTAGACTCAAAGTCTAATCTTTCCTGAGATTGGGTGCTCTCCTGCTCCTCATAAATGGATGGGATGTCTTGTGGGAATTGGTCGTGTGCATCATCCACAAGCTCAATGGGAGGGGGGACTTCACTCTCTTTAGCCCATTTGTCTTCTTGAATCTCACGTAGGAATTCTGGTGTGAACCGATTCATAGAAGATGATGTGTCTGGATCCGTAGAGTTAGGCACATAGGCTTCCTGGGCAGGAAGACCTGCCCTTTCACTTGCCTTGTCCTTGTGTTGAGAGACGGGTTCCTTTTCTGATTGTGCAATTAGCTTCTCTATTCTTTCTAACAGTCCAAAAAAAGTGCAACTGTGTCTTCGTTGAACTAGAGATGTTAAATAGGCGACTGGCTTCAAACATGGTCTGAGCCAATTCTACCATCTTAGCACAAATTTTGGTTCGTTCTAGCTCTAGTTCTGCTCTAGGGTAACACTTTTCATGATCAGTTACGTTTGGCCCTTCTTGGATTCTGGCCTGATATGCTTTAAGCATCATATTAAGGTCCTCGGGAGTGGGATCTGCTAGGACTGATCCTACTCTTGGGGGTGGTGGAATTGTGTGAGGTGGGTTGGAAGGTGGCGGGTCGGATGGCGATGGGAATGGTGGTGGTGGGGTAGTGTGAGAGGGAGTTTGAGATGTGAGTTCAGTTATCCTGGCCTTTGTTTCTCTGAGGCTTTCCTCGAGTTCACTCATCTTCTTTGCCCATTGCCTTTTCGTTCTTTCATGACTATCTCTCCAAGCTCTAGTCCTCTTCTTTGTCATGCTCTCCGTTTCACTCACTTCGGGGCTCTTTTCCTGACCTACACCTTGGTTTTGCTACAAGGCTTGGGCTCTAGTGACCACTTGTATCGGTGCAGTGGAAGTGACACTTCCTGTGGAATCTACCACTAACCCAATAGCGTTAATGGGAGTGATTTTTGGCATATTGCTGGGATTCTTTGGACAATCTCGTAAGAGATGCTCCTTTCCACATTCTTGGCAAAAGCCCTGGATCGTCATTGATTGGGGTTGTGTAGGTGGAGGCAAGGGACAATCACGAATGAGATGATCTCCCTGACATCTGTAGCATGGTTCTCTAGGGAATGGGGGTCTTACTTGCCTAGGTTGGGGTCTAGAGTTAGGGTTTGTGTACATTACATTGGTGTACTCTGGCTCCCAACTAGGTTCACTTGGTTCTTCACTGTAGTAGGACTCACCATGTTCAGGAGATTGCATGTAATAAGCCTGGGGACTATCAACATGTGTAGAATCAAAGCTATGGTCACTGGGATCACTTTCTGAAATTAATGGTGTTACTGGGACTATATCTCTATTCACGTTTTCTTCTGCAGCAACATACTTTACCGGAATCACATTAGTAGGAGCAGGTGGTTGTTGCGCTAGCACTGGCTGGGGTCTCAGTTGGTCCTGATATTGCGGTTGGTAATTTTGATGAGGCCTAGTATACTGTTGTGGTGGGTATGGACTCTGGTATCTGCCTTGTTGAGGGTATGGCTGAGGGTAGGTTTGCCTAACAACTTGCTTATTGTATGGGCAGTCTTGTGCGGTGTGATTTGTGTATCTTCGTTCTATGGTGCAGTACTGGCTACTAGGATTTACTTGGGGTTTGAGCCATAATGGGACATACATTTGCCATATGGTCACCTCCACAAGTATAGCATCTTTTTACTAGGGCAAACCTTGGGATTTGTTTGCTAGAGACAACTAGTTTTTGTGCCACTTTCTCTGCGAGTTCCTCAAGTGATGTGGATTGCGTGGAAGAGAGGCTAGAGCCACTATCTGAATCTTTGTATATCTTGGAAAGCTCTAACTCCTCCCCTAGGTTATCCTCAATGTCAATGCACATGCGTACACACTCTTCTATGGTCCTAGGGTCCTTCAAGTACACATAAGATCTCAATTTGGTACTTAGCAATCCATCCAAGAACAAAGCCACTTGCTTAGCTAGCGTGGGTAACTCAAGGACAGGGCATCTCTCCAGGTATTGCCTAAATCTTCTTCCAGCAAGTCTCACGGTTTCTTGAGGGGTTTGCTTGAAGCTGTGAATCAGCGAGGAAGTGTTATGTCTTATGCCACTTTTAGAGAATTCGATAATGAATGCCTCTAGAAGTTGGTCTATGCTCCTGAACTGCCTCTCGTTTAATGGCTGAAACCATGTCAGGGCAGTGTTCCTAAGGGTTAGACCAAAGGCATTGTACTGCGTGAACAGATCTTCAACTTGTTCAGCTCTCAAGACTTGCCTAAACTCAGCCACATGATTGTATGGATCTCCAGTGCCATCGAAGTAGTTCTTCATGGACTTAACTAGCTGAATCGGTCTCAAAGTCCTTGTGTGCTCTCTAGGTCGTGGTAGAGGGATCTCATCCGCATTTCTTTGATTCCTGGGAGCTCTAAGTACCTCAGGTTCTACTCTATTTGTGTCCGTCCTCGTTCTTTCTCTGCCCCCTGGGTTGGCAAAGCTTACTTCTAGCCTATCTCTACTTCTGTCTCGTTGAGTTCCATGAGCTTGGGATGTTCCAGCTCCAGGGTGACCATAGGACACGTTCGATCTTGGTTGGGGGAAAACGAATTCACCCTTCCAAGTATAAGCATGCCTGTCATGTTCTGTAACCACAAAGGTCCTCTCTGAAGCGTGATCTAAGTAGGTCACTCTACTTGGGCTATCAGGATCTTTGAACTCATAGATCAGGATTGACCCTACATCATTTGGCCTATCGGATTTATACCTCCAAAAGGCTTCGTCAGTCTCTTGGTTCAGGAGTAGATCTATGCTCTTATTGTCTTGGGGAATCCACTCTGGTGTGATAATCCTAGTGAGAATAGATTTGCCTCAGGGGGTTCTAGGTTCTACACCCATGTTTCCTTGCTCCAGGTCACCTAAATCTGCTTCTGAGATCACATTCCCAAATTCATCTGTCCTATCTGGGTGATTGGTGACTACATATATTGTCCCTTCCTTGTCTAGGTATGCTCCGTTTTCAAACTTGACAGCTGGGTGCTCTAGTCCTATGGATTGGTCAGGGTTTTTAATCTGAACCACTAATCTTCCTAGGCCGTGCTCATAGATGCTAGCACCTAGTCGGTTGGTCCTAAGGTATTCTAGCTGCGTCTTGTAGGGGCCTTCCACCCTATACAGATATGTCACTCCTGAACTTCCTGTAGGTCTGTCCATGCCTTGAGACATCTCTGATTCACTTGTCTCAGAGCTAGGGTAATGCGAGTGGTGGCTCAACTGCTGGGCCCAAGACCTAGCAGTATGATTAACGCTAGCCTCTGAAGACCTAAGACTCTGTCTATCTCTTACTAGATGTCATCCTGATCTAAGGTTCATATGCCTATTTAAGTAGCCCAATTTTTGCCCAAAGTACAACCTCGTTGCCGATCAATTGGTGTCAGTCACTTGATTCTTTTTTTTGTGTGTTATCGTGTTTATGATCTTGTCTGATATCACCTCGTCAGGTATACTTGAGTGTATTTCCGCACTTGAAGTTGATCGTTCCACGTTAAGTTCTTTCCCTTTAAAGTTCTCGACCGTACAAAGATTATGTCCTTAGCTTGAACTTGAGTATTTAGGTAGTCTTCAACTTGATAAATGCCTATCACCGCCCTGGCCTACTCCTATCACTAGTCGTTCTTAGCCTAAGCTAGGAATTGACAAAGGGAGTTGAGAATATTCCGACGTTTCTTGATGATCCCTTGTTCTTTAGTGCTCGAGAACCCGATTCTCAAGCTTGCACAAAGCCCTTGCTTTGGATGCCTTCAAGTGCTCTCAGTGGACCTGTAAAAGTCCCAAAGTTAGTTCAAGACTTAAATTCCAATGACTGGCAGATCACTCTCATGCATGTAATTCACAGACCAATTAATCCTTTGCCTTTATGGAAGACAATCCTAAAGATCCCTCAGTTTTCCTACCCCGGGGTATGGTCAACTTCAAAAAACCCTATCTGATAATCCTGATATTAATCCCCATGAGCTTTCCAACAAAACAAGAATCACAGCAAACGGATTTCGTATGAGAAAGTTATGACAGTTCAGGGTTCTGGTGCTAAAACAGGGTTCAAACAGGCTGACAGATCCCAGGATTTTTCTCAAAACACACTTTTAGGAACCTCACAAATCACGAATAGCTTGCAAATTATGCCCAAAATTACCCCAAAGACTTGGAAATATTAACCCTAAAATTTTGGCCAAAAAGCCTGTCAATCGCGATCGACAAGTCTGTCAATTGCGATTGACAGAGGTGTCCGGCAGGGCCTGTCGGTCGCGATCGACACGTCAATCACGATCGACACGTCAATCGCAATCGACAAAGTCGATCGTGGGTCCTATCAATCGCGATCGATGGTGTCAATCACAATCGACACTTTTTCTAGGATTTTCGCCATGATTTCAGTCAATTGGGGATGTGTCCATCGCGACGGACACGTGTCAACGCGAATTTTGGTGTCAATCGTGAATTTTTTGTCGGTCGCGATCGACCGAGTCGATCGCGATTGACTGAATCCTATGTGGCAGTCAGTCGGTCGTGAGGTCTGTCGGTCGCGATCGACAGGTCTGTCGGTCGCGATTGACAGAGTCTGTCGGTCGCGATTGATAGATGTTGTCGATTGTGGTTGTCGATCGCGATCGATGGTGTCGCTCGCGATTGACAGAGAAACGCGGAATTTTTCAATTTTGTTTAGTGATTTGGAATGTGCTCTTTGTGCTTGTCCTAGTGGTGCACTTAGTTTTACCAATTGGTCGAATTTTCTGTCGATCGCGATCGACAGAGGTCGGCGACACAGAGACAGTTTCTGAGTTTTTCCGTACCTGTGCAGCGTGCTGGAGGGGATGATACAGCTGGATCCTGCAAGAAAACTCAACAAACATGCAAAAACAATGCACACAATATTGCTCTCTCGCTTTCTCTCACAAGTGGAATGAGGGAAATGGAATGGAGAAGGTGATAAGATCAAAACTGAAAATTTTCGCGAGGATGGAGATGGAGGTGGGAGATGTTGATGATGATGATGATGGTGATGATGGTGGTGATGTAAGAAAGAGAAAAATAAGAAGAGTGAAGAAATTACCTACAACGCCAATGTCACAAATCTACATCTTACCATCACACGCTCGTCCTCAAAGCTCGATCCCCGGCAACGGCGCCAAAATTTGGTGTAGCTCAGTGATGAGTAGCACCTCCTTTAATGTCAATCCGGGAAGACGTGAGGATGGTATGATGACCTCGAGCAAGTGAAGGCACAAGTGCGTGAGTGCGAAGCACACTAACATGCACACACATATACACACACGCGCACACAAGGCAAGACAAAGAGTGAGAAGCAATGGAGTTCTTTAGATTACTTTCAAAAAGCTCATACAAGTTTAGATCAATTACAAGCTAACCTCAAAAATGAGCTCTCTAGCTCTATTTATAGTTTTTGACTAGGTTTTGGCCGTGTCCAGACCTAGTGTCCGACCTAGTTAAAAATTAGGTTCTCTACCCTATTTGGAGGTTCAAACGAAGTCTAAAAAATATGAAAACTGACAGGTAGGTACTTCTAAAGCTCCTCAAGCTCAAGGACTCCTTGGCTTGCACAAAATGGAGCTACAAAAATATGAAATGGTATTTACAATGGTTTTTAGTGATGAAAATCACTATTTTTGTAGGGGTTTCTATTAACATTTTGACATACATTTATTGGAGCTCCTTACTTGCTCCTTCTCCTTGTGTGTCCACCTCTTTTATATGCATTAGTGTCCTGAAAAAATATTGGCCTACTTGCCAGATCGTCGTTGACTTCTCTGTCTGCTTGTACTTTCTCTTCTCTCTGACTCCCTTCGTAAGCTTCCTTGCCTTGTGAGTCCTTCAGTTCCAACACCCCCCCCTCTCCTGGAGTTCACTATTTTTGTAGGGGTTTCTATTAACATTTTGACATACATTTCCTGGAGCTCCTTACTTGCTCCTTCTCCTTGTGTGTCCACCTCTTTTATATGTGTTAGTGTCCTGAAAAAATATTGGCCTACTTGCCAGATCGTCGTTGACTGCTCTGTCTGCTTGTACTTTCTCTTCTCTCTGACTCCCTTCGTAAGCTTCCTTGCCTTGTGAGTCCTTCAGTTCCAACAGTCATGTAAGCACAATGACGAGCCATATAATTGTCATATGTTAATCATTGCACTGAATTCCGCATCCCCCCAGATCATCTTGGTCTTGGTTCACTACTCTTTGTATCATTTGCATGTGCCTTTATCATCTGCATGTGCCTTTATCATCTGCATGTGCCTTTATCATCTGCATGTGCCTTTCTTACCCCTAGAGTCTTCACAGAGGGCAATCCAAGTTCCTCATCAAGAATTTTTTTTGAACCGCTTGAATCTCCATCAACCTCTTAAAAACCTGCACATGTTTTACTACCAGTAGAAAGCTTTTCCTTACCTTTCTTTGATGTATTTGATGAGTTTGCTAGATTGAAATTTCTAGGCAATCTTCCACTCCATAAATTTGAATTGGAAATATTACTTGGTGATGCATCCGGTCCACTCAAAACTTGAGATTCTGCACTTAATTTTTTATCATTTTCTTTGTCATTTGGTTCAAGATTCAGTCCTTCTTTGGCGTCTACATAGAAGCTTGACATTTCATCAAGTACCACATCTCTGCTTACCTTCACCTGTTGTGTGAGTGGGTTATAACATTTATATCCCTTTTGCTCAAGGGAGTACCCAATGAAGATACATTTTTTTTGCTTTTGGATCGAGCTTTGTCCTCAACTCATCTAGAACATGTACATATGCAATACAACCAAATACTTTCATATGTGATAAGTTTGGCTTTTTACCTATAAACTTCTCTTCATGTATAACTTGATGTACGACAGCAGTCATAGTTCTGTTCATGATGTATATAGCAGTATACATAGCTTCTACCCAATAACAATGAGGCATATTCTTCTCAGTCATCAAAGCTCTTGCTATTTCTACAATATGTCTATTTTTGCATTCAACAACACTATTCTGTTGTGGTGTGTACCTGCATGAAAACTCACGTCGAATTCCATGATTTTTAAGAAAGTTGCTAAACTCATTTGACATGTATTCACCTCCTCCATCAGACCTTAATGTCTAAAGATACTTCCTTG